>JABVXW010000255.1:0-78421 GCA_013365375.1 Litomosoides brasiliensis | reverse complement strand
AGCAATAATAATAATAGTAATGATAAGCATAATATTAGTAATGGTAAAGATGATAATAATGATAATGATTTCAATAATAATGATAGTCATAATATTAGTAATGGCAATGATGATGATGATGATTTTAATGATGATAATAATGAATTATATTTAATCATTCGACCGAAAAACAAACAATGATAACGATAATGATGATAAATAATGATAACGATAATTATGATGAATAACGATGAATAACAGAAAATAAAATTGATGACAATAACAATGAAAATAATGAATAACATTTAATCGTCTAACTGAAAAACGCTAATGATAACGATAATGAAGATAAATAGTGATAACAATAATGACGGCAAATAGTGATGACGATAATAGCGATAATGATGGTGATATTGTATGAAAACGTAGTTGTTACATTGACGCAGTAGCATCACGCAAAACAAATGATAAGTCAGTAATCGACAATTATCACCTATGAAATTACTATCGTTATTATTCGTAAACAGAAAATAAAAAAGATAAAACGAATTCAAATTATCAAAAATCTTTTTTATTTCAATGAAATTCTTCACTTTTTTTTATTTTCAAAAAAAACAATTGATTGATCAATCAATCAATCAATCAATAATACTACAGTTTCAATATCGATAAAAATTAGTTTTTTCGCATTTATGCATTTATACAGTATGCTTATCACACAAATACAGTATGCCTATCAGCATATGGTGCAAATATAGTATACTTATTGGCATGCTTATTTTACACATATCTCTGATATCATTTTGGATTTAAAAAAAATTAGAAATTGCAGGTTAATGAGGTTGAATATTCAGTTTTATGCAGTTTTTCAGTTTTTGTTTTTCAAAAATATTCATTTTTTTTCAAAAAGTTTGAATAATTCCAAGCAAAATTATTAATTAAATCAAATCGTTTAATTTTAAAATCGACACAGACATATGCGCGTAGAAACGATTTTTAAACACTGCTCAATGTGTAAAATAATTTGAGAATAAAATTGGACAAATTTTTAAAATGAAAAGAATATGGTAGAAATGAATTCTTTTTATAATTTTTTTTAAACAATCAGACGACGAAGTATTTCAGTTGATGGAATTGGCTGAAAAAGTGGGAAAAATAATTACTTTGTGGAAAATTACTTTTTTCAACTTTGTTATTCGTCGATGTTTGTGAATGAAATAGAATGGAATGAATGAATCAAAAAATGTAAAAAATTGGCATAAAGTAGTCATACACAGAATTAAGTTAGGTAACTAGAATTACGTGTTGATTGTAAAGTTAATAAATAAAGGTGAAATTTGTGAATTAAATAGATCAATAAAATGCAACGTAAATAAACAAATAAAACGTAAACAAATTAATCACTTATAACTAAAAAATCAAATAAATAAACAAAACATGGAAATGAAGTTAATAAATAAATAAAACGGAAATAAATAAATGAAACGTAAAAAAAGTAAGCAAAACATATAAGCGAATAAATAACACGTAAAAAGTGTAAAATTTTGCTCTCATTTTATTGTCTGAATATTTTAACGATGAAATAAAATTTTTACGGAAAAAAAATTAATGAGATATTTATAATTATTATAAGAAAAAAAAAGTGGAAAATACACATTGCTAAACAATTAAATTTAAAAAAAAATTTTTTTTTAAAATATAAACAATTGTTTTTCTTTTCTATTCGATACATTTTCAGAAGTGAAAAAAAAAATTAGACGATATCACTTATTAATCTAATTTATTTTTGAAATTGATAACGTTAATATACTAAAGGCTATATTCTACGTTTAATTAAATTTTAATTAAATATATTCTTACTTATAAGTTTAATTAAATTGCATATTCTTACTTATATAGGAAATATATAAATTATATAGGAAATATAATTATATAGGAAATGAGTAGCGCTAAAAATTACGTGCTGCAAGCATTACGTAATACATTTCTTCTTTCCATATCACTCCATTTAGATTTAGTGTTTTTGCTAAACGATTGATAATGAAGTCCATATGTATGCACCGGAAATTCATTTTAATTAAAGTGCTTGCACCACAAATCGAAACAGCCTGTTTATTTTTAATTCCAAAACTCATTATTTTAACGCTTCAATAATGATGATAGATAGTGATGATGATGGTTATTATTATTATTATTATTATTATTATTATTATGATGATGATAGCAGTAATAATTGTAATCATTATGATGATGATGATAATGATGACTAGTAATTACAATCATTATTATTATGATGATGATAATGATGATGATGGCAGTAGTGAATGTAATCATTATGATGATAATGATAATGACCACTAGTAATTGCAGTCATTATTATTATTATGATGATGATGATAATGATCACTAGTAATTGCAATCGTTATTATTATTATGATGATGATAACAGTAATAAATGTAATCATTATGATGATGATGATGATGATGGCAGTGGTAAATTGTAATCATTATGATGATGATAAGAGTGATCGCAGTGGTAATTGTAATCATTGTTATGATGATGATAGTAATAATCATCAATAATCATCATTATTATTATGATTGTGATGATGATGATAGTAATTATAATCGTTATTATTATGATGATGGTTATGATGTTTGCAATTATAACTGTTACTGATTATTACTATTTTTACAGTGTTAGTGTTCACAATAACTTGTATATCTTATATCTGCTCTTTGTCTATAAAAAATGAGTGAGAATTGATTATTTCCGTTTTTGAAAAAAGAAAAAATTAATCTTTAAGGAATTCGGAAGAAATTCTTGCTTAGTATATCATTCATCGAGTATGTTTCGTCGAATGCGAATGATTCATATCCTTTTTTTTTTTGTCTTTCGATAACTTTTTTAAATAAAAAAAAAAGATTTTCTTCATTTTCAATATTTTTCTCTATCTTATTTTCATCTTTCTTTCAACAGTTTCTGTGCAGTTTGTTTTTTTTTTCTTTTTTAAATTTTATTTTTCAAATTCCAAAAATCATTTTATTTTAGAGAATGAAAGGAAAACACAATAACGAATTGAATTGTGTTTGTTATTATTATTAATTATTAATATTAATAATAGGACAATTCCGGTATAACTTCAGTTTAATTCAATTTTACGATTCATATCTTCAAAATTTAATTCAAATTCTTGCTTTGGCTTCAATTACCTGCCAATAATATCCTACAACAACTGTGGTAATGGATGTATACGAGATATTTTAGTGAGAAAAAAAAGAAACACACTATATGTTATTAAATACCAGCATTTTTGACAACAAACGTAATTATTTTTTGAAAATTGAGACGAAAAAAAAACGGTAATTTATGAAACTTACAGAGAGAGAGAGAGAGGTAATAAACCAAAATTTACTTGCATTAACAACATTTTTGGGTGAAATAATAAAAATTAAAATTTTTAAATTTCTTTTCCGAAAACCATATAAAATTTTCACATGAAATTTTGAAATGTTTTAGTGTTTACTAAATACTACGTGAAAAAAAACAAAATTTTCCATTTTTCCTAGTCTAACCAATCTTTTTTTGCTTTGTTTTACAAAAATTTACCGCAAAAAAAAACTTATAGCAAATGCAATTGCGCAATAACTGTGAAAAGAAAATTTCTCAACTTACTTACTTTCAAATCGCATCACTCATTTTTTTTTTCTTTTAAAATTAATTCACCCAAACATTTCACTTTTTTAACGATTTAAGCTATTTCAATTGTTTCATTTACATGGAAGAAAAGGAAATGCAAAACTTGAATATTACTATCAATGAAAAATTGTAAAATGAAAAATAATTAACAGGAAAAGAAGAATAGATGAAATAGATTTATTTTAATGACAATCGACTTTTTTAAAAAATTTAAAAATTCAAATATACATGTATATGACAATAACTTTACAGTAATACTGATAGCATTATCCTGAAATATTCACTTATTTTCTTGTTTCTTCTTCCGTTTTTTTTCTAATTTATATTCTTCTATGGCATCAATATTTCTCTTTTTTTTTTCATCTGTCATTTTTAAATTATTCCTCTTTTCTTATCGTCCATTTCATTCATTTTAAAATTCCATAATTTCATAACTTTTTCATTCTTGAAATCTTCTTTTTAAATACAAAAATGTTACATTTGTACGAAGATATTTATTGAATGAACAATTTCGGAACAGAATTGAATCCGGAAAAATTGCCATTTAAGCGTTGCATGGAAAACATTTTAAAATTATTCCTGATTTCTTGAGAAATACGTGTAATATGTTAAAGAACAATAGGTATCTGTTGATCGTTTTTAGTTATCGTCGATTGATTGTCATTTAAAATTGAATTAGCTGCTGGTGAAGCACTACCACCAATACCCAATGCTTGATGAACAGCTTGAGCTGGAATATTACCATATCGAGTTGGTTGTGTACTACTCTGAAATTTAATAAAAAAAAATTAGGAAAATTGAAAAACAAACTTTTCTTTTTAGCAATAGCTCAAGTTCTCTTCCGGTTTTCTTTCCGAAACTGCTTAATCTTAAAAGCTAATCAAACATATGAGTGTTTGAGAAATAGATAATGATACGGTAATGGTAGAAATAGATAACCATACGGTAGATAATGATACGGTAAAAAAATAAAAAGATATTTTTAACTAGAAAAAAAAACGTCATCTAATAGAGTAACCTGATTTGTTGTTGGTAAAGGTACCATATTCAATTTTCCATTCCTATAACAATCCACAAATTCAGCAACAATTTCAGCGCTAACATCCGGCTTCTCACAAATACACATTCGGCTAACCGTTGCATCCAAAATAACGATAAGTGGTAATTCTGCATTATTAAGTCCTAATCCTTCCAGTATAAAATCACACAACGGATCATCACCAGTATAAAACATTTGCAATGGATCAGCCCATGATGGTACTGATAAATCGGATGAAATCGAGCTAAATTAATTAAAAAGTTTAAATTTCTCAAAAAAAAATGAAAATTTTTGATTTTCACACCACGTTTTTTTTTTCATTATTCATAATTATGATATATGTTACATATCTTAAAAATATAATTTAAGTATTTTTAAAATTGAAAAAAATATAAATTCATACCTATTTACTGAATTAGTAGAATATGCTAAATTATCCTTATCACTGTTTCCATTAGCATTAGCATTATTGTCCGTGCTATCAATTTCCTTTGATGAGGAACGTTTCATTGATTCTTGTCGTTCACGGAAAAGTGATTCAGCGGTTGTTCGCAATACTTCCAGCGAAAAAGTAACATCATCCGGTGAACCTTCTAAAATTTCATTTTTACTTTCGTTCTTTTGTAATCAATAAGTTTAATTAATAAAAAAAAGTTATGAACTAATAATAATAATAATAATAATAGTAAGAGGAGGAGGGAGAAGAGTAATAATTTAATATAATGTTAATTAATAAATAAGAAATAATCAACTGAATAATTAACCAAAAAAAAGGAAAAATAATTCTTTGTTAAAATTATTCAAACAAAAAATAGAATAATTAAATTACCTGTAAATAATACTAATGATGGTTCATCTCTTAGTTGACATAATGTATTTTCATTTAATTCATATAGCGGTAATGGTCCCCACGGAAATAAACTACCGCATGGATCACTAAGTAATACATTACGACCATGCCTTGTTATTAGCCGATTTTCCTCGTTCAACAACAGAAATGCGGGAATGCCTAAATATTTATTTGTGTAACTGATTACTCAATTAATTATTATGCAACGTAAAATATTTGAAAATTTAAATTAAGCTCATATCTTTTAAAAAATTAAATCGTAATAAAATCGTAAAAATTAAACTGTACCTTTTTTTCCTGTTTATTCCGATCAAATAAAAAAAATTAAGAATTAAATTGAATAAAATTTTATTTCAAGATTTAAAGGATTTTAAAGACTTGAATATAATACGTGATAAATTATGTTATGCTCAATAATTCATATTTTTACTGCTGATGTTTCAAAAATACCATTAATGCTTAGATAATATGTTCACCTCATGCAAAAATACGTCTTTTCCTGTCACGTACGAATAGAATTGATACGTGTAGTTGAAAGAAACATACCATTTACATCATATAAACGTGTTAGCTGAGTTGTTTTTTGTGGATCATATGGAAATGCCAACCAAGGCATTGTTGAAAAATGTTGTTCAAATGATTCTTGCGATCTGAATATTATCTATTTTGATTTAAAACATTAATTAGTTAATCAAGTATTCATTTTTATTTCAATTTCAATACTCATTATCATGTATATACAATAAACGTTTCCCATAAATCGTTGCAATCAATTCTTTTAATTATTTTAAATCTAGTAATGTAAGAAATGAATTTTATTTGAAGGAAAAAAGAATTATGCTTTCATATATATATATATATATATATATATATATATATATATATTATATCAAATAGTTTCAATTAAAATTATCTCTGTTGAAAAAACTTACTAAAATTATTGTAAATTATAAATTTATTATTACCATTTATTGATTAAAAATTGTAGTAAATTTAAATTACTCAATAACTTCACCACACATATAATTAATTACATTTGGAAATGTTGCAAGAAAAAAAAAAGCAAAAAAAAATTCACCTATCCGATGAGCAAAAAAATATTTCGAACGGAATACCGGCATTTTTCAGTGATTCATAACAGGAAATCAATTGTTGTGAAAACGATCGACATGGCGGACACTACAATGATTGAAGTATTCAAAAAAAAAAAATTTTTTTTCCCCATTTAGCAATCTGTCATAGAGGAAATAAATTCCGAAATGATAAATATCAGGAAGAGAAAAAAGGAAAGGAAAAATCCGATATACCCGATATATACTACTACTACTACTAATACTACTATTACTACTCACCCAATTAGCACCAAAATATAATCCTTTAACAGTTGATTTTAAATTTTGAAAATTTTCAGTTACTATTTTCTTTGTACCATCCATTTCTTTACAATTCCTCAAAACAGCTCCTTGAAAAAGCTCTTCTGCTGTTGCATTACACCTTTAACAAAAAAAAACAAATTATTTAATTTCTATAAAAAAAAAGAATTTTTTTTTAGTATTCCATTCTTGTTACTTTTGTAAATTTTTTAAAATTTCCAAAATGCACGAATGGATTGTCAATTAATTAATTAACGGTAGACAGTACACCTCTGCTTCATTAAGATAAAACTTAAATTATTTACAAAAATTTTTAAATAACTGTTAACTGAAAAATTAATTCCCAACTTACTTTGTACTTTGTATTTTGATTTACATAAATAATGCTAAAATTTTTATAAAAATTTATACCATTTAAGCAATATAATTTAGGCTGATCAAATTTTAAAATAATTTAACTCAGACTTATGGATGGTTAAGACAATTTAAATTAGACTAATCAAAATTTAAAATAATTAATTTTAGTTAAAATTGATGAAAATTAATTTTACCATGGAAAATTTAGACCATTCGGATCATCTTGCAATAGACGTCGACCATCACCGGTGATAATTTGCCTGCTTGATGCATCTACCACAATCAGTGATGGTGTTGAGCAATAACGTAATGCTCGTAATAAACGACTCTGAAATGAAATTAATAAAAAAAAACTTCAAATAATAAAATTAAATTAAATTAAATTTTTAAAATTAAATTAAATCATAACGATAGTTGCTACTAAATATGATCAAAAAAAAAAACAAGAAAGAAAAAAAATTCAATTTTGCAAAATTTTAATTAAAAAAAATTTTTTAAAATTTATTCCTTCAATTTTTTCAATGTTTTTGAGCGCTGAAAATTTAATTTTTTTTCCCAAATAAAATTAAAATTATTAAAATAACTTTTTTTTTACTATTTTCTTTCCAAAATTCTATTATATTCCTAAATTAATTAAATTAGTTAAATTATATTCCTAATTTCGGTAGCTTTCTTTTTTTTCCTTTTTCTAATAGAATTTTCTTATTTTTTTTTTCTGAAATTTTATTTTAAATAGAAAGAAATATTCAGTGCTAACTCTGGCCATGATATTGAGAGGTACGAGAATATACCATCCTGATTCACTGATAGCAGCATGCGGTCGTCCATCATCATCATTGAGATCCAAATCAAAGATTACAACATTTACATCGTCCACTTCAATCATTCGTTTTTTCTTATTCTTTTTATTTTTACCAAAAAAACGACGTAATCGAGTTGGACTTCTGCAGCACAGGAAAATTTAAATTAGTGAAAAATAAACAATTTTAACAATTAGAAATTACATTAAGCAGTAAAGCATAATTTCTCAATGAAATTATTTATAGTTTTTACTATTTTATTCATTTTTATAAATTCAAAAAAATTAAAAGAAATAAAAATTGAATAAATAATTGTTATACATATTAATAATTAAGAGTATATGCTATATAAAATTCAAAAAATTAATTGCAAATAATTTATTGTAATTGGATATTTTTCAATTTGCATTACTGATTTTAACTGATCAATTATTGATCAATTACTGATTTACTCAATTACTGATCAATTACTGATTTATTTACTTTCATATTCCGTTTGACAAATATTGGTATCATTAATTTTTTACACAACTAAGGCATTCATATTATTTGATTATATTTAAATGATAAACATATTGCAAATTTCTTTTGCACACCTTTCTCATCGACGAATTTTTTTCCAACTTCAATAACCTAATGTAAATTAGTTAATTGATCTTTTAATTTATTTTTACAGAGTACGACCAATTTATTTTCACAGAGTTTTAAAATCGGTTAAATTTTACCGATATACTTTCAGTTGACAAAATTAAAATATTTTAGTCTGACATACTAAGATTGTATTTGCTTGAAATAATTCTCTTCAGTTTTCAGTTTGTAAAATTCATTGGATGCAAAAGGATGAAGAAATGAAAAGGGGGAAAGGCATGGTGAAAGCACTTCAATTGCTAAAAATAATTTGTAGAAAAAGAAAAAGTTTTAAATTTTGATTTTAAAAATTAAAACTGCTACTAATTTCGTAAAGTTTAATTTTGAAATTTAAAGATTTTACTTCAACAATTGTTACTTCAATTTTAAGATAAAAAAATAAGTAATTGAAAATGAAAATGAATAATTTTATTTCCATTCTCATGCCAAAAATGCAATTAAAAGAGAAATAAGACATCATAAACGAAAAAAAAAGTGGATAATAGAAAGGGAAAGATAAAGGGAGGTAGAGATAGAGAGACAGAGGGAGGGAGAGGGAATAAATAATAGATAGAGATAAGACTGATCTCAATAAATGATAATTCAAAAAATATGCGTTAGAGAATGGTGATAATCAAAGAGAAACCGCGTATCGTGACCTTTACCTTTTGGAGGATTAACTGAACGAATAGGTATAAAAAAAGATACCTTCAAAGAGAGAAAATGTTTCTTTTTTAAGTTGTCATATGCAGCAGACATGATGTACCTTATGATAGCGTATGACATTAATTAGGCGTTAATTAGCAGTTCAATTAAATTTGAAAATTTGAAATGAATAGTAATATGAAGGTTTGAATGAATAAGTAATATGAATTGAAAGAAAAACTAATAAAATCAATCGTTAGCAGCATTGCATTGATTAGTTTTATAATTTCAACAATGCAATATTTTACTGAAATTACAGGATGATATGATCTCAGCGAAATTAAATTTTCTTTCGTTATTAAAATTTTAGCAAAAAAGGGAAACAGATGTATGCAGTTATATTTAAATTCAATTATAAAGTTTCAATAACGAAATGCAATGATTAAAATTAAATGATGCATCATTCATTCTCTCCCTCCCTCTTGCACTCCCTCTTCTTCTCAGAATCATTTTCCAATCTCACTTAGATTAATATTTGCATAAATTAGCATAAAATCTCCGTCTGGTTAATTTTTGAATAAATTAGCTTTTCCAGTCGTTCATCATTTTATTCAATTTTAAACCGATAATTTTGAAAAAACGCAAAAGCAATTTCTGTTTTTAAATTGTTAAAAAGAAAATACGAAATAATTGCAACTTTAAAAAACTGATCATTCATTCACAAAAGAGAGGAAGAGTAAAGGTGAAAATTAATTTCAAATGTGTAATTTAAGCAGGTAAATTGAAGTAGCAAGAATGAGATGAAAAAGCTACAGCAATGGACAGATAATGAGTGAGGTTCAGCAATGCAAAACGTTTTCTCCTTTCCGTTTTTTGTTCCGGAAATAAAATCCAAAAATTTTTATGATTATTTGAGGAAACGATAAAAATTAAAGAGAAATAATTATAGTATCAGTGAGAAATTATAAATTATTAACCAAAAATAACTTCAATTAAGTTTACCGAAAAAAATTTGACGATCAACGCTAATGAACAATCATTCCATAAAGAAAGATAGAAGAAATAATTACAAAAAAGGGAAAAAAAGATTCGTAAAAAATTGCTATGAAATATTTTTCATTTAACTGGCCAATTATTTTATAAATTTAAAATCAATTTTTGTTTTAATTCCTGTCTTTAAATATATCACATGAGAATTTTACACTATTTTTCATTTCAAATATATTCATTTATTAAGTTAATTTATTACTATTATACTAATAGGCACTTATTTAAAAAGAATAATTCTTATTTTGTATTTTCGATAATTTAAAGTTAGAAAAATCGTTATTGCTTTATCGCTCTTTTTTGATTATTTATTTTTAATCAATAAATCGATAAAAATCACCCAAATCATTCAACAAAAATAGTGTGGTTCGTGATAAGTTTGAATTAATTGAAATTATTTGAATAAATATTAAGTATGCATGCTAAAAATTAAACGATCATAAAGAATATGCAGTGAGTTGTTGTTCTTTTTTTTTCTTTGAAATTCCATCATTTCCACTTGGTTTAAATTTCAACATGGATATTTGTAAAATGAAACAAAAAAAAGAGAGAGAGAAAAACTTACTCTCTTGGACAATTGGAGAAACTACTATTTCGTTGTTGGACAAGTTTTTTGAGTGGTAAAACAGGTTCCAACGATCGTGCACAGGTAGAATTGATCAAATAAAAAATCACATATCGAGAACTTGCAAATACTGTATCCAATGTTGTCAATTCATTCTGCTCTTCGTTACCACCTTAAATTAAAATCTTTTCAAACATATAATTAAAATAGCAAAAAAAAAATAAAAATTTATAATGGAGAAAAAAAACAGTAAAAGTTCTAAAATGGATTCGAATTGAACAGTTATTTTAAATTTTTAAAAATTAGCAAGTTTGTTTTGTTTTGATAGATGTTTGATGACAAATATTGCAAATTATATGTTTGAATTAATTTGTTGATAATTATTAAAAGCTAGTATTTAAATTAATTTAATGATAATTATTAAACTAAATGTGTGTGCACACTATCACTAAAAAAAATATACTTAATTAAATTTGCATAAATTTATCAAATAAAACATAAAATACTGAAAGAAAAACAAAAAGCAACAATATAACTTCTCAATTTCCAATAAATTTCACATTCGCATATAAATTAGAAAAGTTATCTTTACACATATGTAGGAGGACGGAGTGAATTTTATTTCTAATATCTTTTCAATCCTTTTCTCATTCCTCTTCTTGTTTCTTCCTTTTGCAAAAAAAGTTTTTACATTTCTATTAATTTCACTTTTCCTTTTTTTTTTCAGATTTAATCATCCACTATTTCCATCTACTTCTTCTTTCTCACACTTTCCTTTCTTTTTTTCTTGTATTGCAAAACAAAAAAAAAATCAATTTTATTTCCTAATTTAAAATCCACTTCAAATTTACACATTTCTTCTTTAGCATCTCTCTAACTCGTTTATTTTCATTAAAAAAAAACAAACAAACGATAACTTCTGATGTTTTTCGTTCTCTTCAAAGATTTAAATTTAAAAAAATTTAAAAAAAAAGAAAACAAATGAATAACCTTTGGTGGAAGCTAAAGGGATGAGATGTATCACACCGATATTTCGAAAGCAATAATCGTAAAGATCCTCGAATGACATAACGAACTGAAATGAATGAATAATTTCAATGAATAAAATTTTTAGCATTTAATCATTTAACAGAGCAGTGTATGTGATCTCTCCTCCATAATCAATTAATGAATTGTTATTGTTCCGTGTGTGTCTGTGTCTGTCTGTGTGTGTGTGTGTGTGTGTGTGGGTGCGTGTGTGTGGGTGCGTGTGTGTGTGTGTGTGTGGGTGTGTGTGTGTCTCAATTTATCAATAATTCAAATAGTGAAATTATCAAATAGCACGAGTTGAATTATCATCAATTTATCACATAGAAACAAATATTACATCATATTCATGCTAATTGATGATAAATGATTATTAACTAATGATATTAGCACTTTCGTCCTCACTCACTCACTCTCACTCTTTCTCTCTCTCTCTAATCAATTTTACACTTTTATACAAGCATAAATACATCTTTACATTATTATGTTCCAATAGCTAAGAAATTGATGTGTATAAATTTTATAACTAATTAATTAAGTGAATTTTAAATTCAAAAATAGGAAAAAGATTTTTTTTCTTAAAAAGGATTTCCAATAATTATGCTAATTTTCCAAGCACTTAATTTCTTTACCGTTAATGTTCTTGATAATAGTAAATTTTTATCGTACAATGAAGGAGAGGGAAAGAAAGAGAAAGAGAGAGAGAGAGGGAGAAACAGAGAGGAAGAAATTATTACATTTCACTATAAAAATTATTAAACTTTTATGTTCAAAAATTGAAAAGGAAAAACAGAAAGGAATTGAATAGCACTGAATGTTGTCGAATTGGAATATTGGAATAATAGAATTGGAATAGAATTGGACTAATGAAAAAAATGTACTTTTGCATTTCCGGTATACTAATATTTCATTTCCAATTAATTCAACAATTAATTAGTAAATAAAAAACTTCGCTCAAAAAAATCTTCCACTAAATTGAAAGGCTAAAAATAAGCAGAAGAAAGAAATTTTAAATGATATTTGCTGTTGTAATGGAAGCAAAAAAAAAGTATCCGTATTTTTAAAATATTGTAATTTTTTTTTGCATTTAAAATATTTTCAATTTTGGAAATTTTAACTGAAATTTTTTCGTTTTTCTCTTTTTTTTCGTCGATATGATTAAATTAATAATTAAAAATTTCTTTGTAAGCAGAAAAAATAAATTTATAACTTTTAGTATACTTGAAGAAAAATTTTAAATTAAAAATGAAAATTGTTAAAATAAAACTGCAAAGATAAACAAATAGAAATAAGAAAAAAAAATTTTTCTTTTTATCTTTGAAATTTAAAGAATAAAAAAACTTGCCTTGTAAAATTTTGACAAAAGTATAGCAAGAAGACAACGAAATAAATCAATAGGTGGAGAAGGAAAAAAAAGAACAGCAAGACAGAGAGAGAGAGAGGGAGAGAGAGAGAAAGAGAGAGAAATGTGGAAAAAAAAGTGCTTTCGTTCTTTTTCAAAGCAAACGGTAAAAATACGAAATGCAACGAAAAACAATTCATAATACTTTTTTTTTCTCAGTTCACAGTGATCAGCGAAATTCGAAATTCGAATTTTCGGCACCTAAAAAATTAAGCTTTCTGAATCCAAAAAAAAAAATTTTTTTTTTCCTTTCTTTCCTTTTGATCAATTTATTTTTTGAGATTTAATGAGTGGATGAAATAACAGTAATGATAAATTGAAATTAATTGAAATGACTGAATGATTGATTTAATGAAAGCTAAAATTATAAATAATTTGTTGTAAAAAAAAAGTTACATTTTTAGTATCAAAATTTTGCAACTTATCAAATTAATTAAATTTTAGTTCATTTAGCTCTGAGAAAACACCATACGACAAAAATTATACTTTCAGTATTTTACAACATTACAACATTATAATAATATTTAAAATTTAGATATATTTGGTTTAAAATACGGTAGATTTAAAATGTTTTTTAAATTGAAATGAAAATTGGTAAGATATATCTAAATTTTTTTTTTAAAAAATTTTTGTTTATTTTTAGTTCACTTTACTATGCGTAGTAAATAAGTTTCTTTCCTGGAAGTACTAAAAAATTTCTCCCATCATCATCATCATCATTAGTGAAAGATGTCCAAGTTAAACTGTTTGAATTATTTTAAATTTTAAGTAAAAGAAAATTTACTGCCTAATTTGAAAGCCTTCGCGCGCGTGATAGTTGTGAAAGAAAAAAAAGGCCTAAAATTTGATCGAAGTAAGAAAAAAAAATGAAGTAAGAAGAAAGGCCAATCTATCGTTCAGTATGATATATCCTACAAATGATGATATCAGACATCTACGACGATTACGATCAATCATATATCATTTACTTTGTCACCGTAAAAGAAATAATGCAAAAATTGTCCACTGCAAAATACGCCTAACAAAATGCTAATCGTTAAACCATTAAGCGTGAAATTTTTCATACTGACTTTTTGATATAAATTTTTGATATCATTTAAATTAGTGTGAGTTTTTTAGCTCTATAACTCCTCCTTTCATCTTTCTATTCTCTCCTACTCAATCAATAATATCATTTTAGTGAACAATTTTTAATTAAGTCAAAAAGTGAACTGTTCAAAAAATGACTTCGTAGAATCACGTAGCAATCACGTATGGAAAATGTGTAGGTATCTACAGCACATGTAGAAATTTAAAAACATGAAAATTGCATTGCATAGAAGTCAACATATATAGAAATTACGTATAAATTTCTCACGTATGTAAAAACCACGTAGGAATCCATTGCACATAGAGAAATTATGTAAGAATTTCTTGCATAAATATAAATTTACGTAGGAATATAGAAGTTAAGTAATATTTTGGGCAAATATTAAAATTGTGTAGGAATTGCTAGCACATAGAAATTACGTAGAAATCTACGTAAAAATCTTAAGTACACGTATGTGTATGTTGCGTAAGAATACAGAAATTATGTAAAATTTTGAACAAATATAAAAATCACAGAACATACAGCGTACGTAGCAATAAAAAAAATAAGACAAATCCATAAGATATGGTTGTGACCTTTTTTTTTTCTTTTGCAGTATGGCACATCTGACCTTTTCAAACTAATTATATTTCAATTAAATAGCAACGAACATGGATGAATTGAATGAACGACACAAATCGAATGAAATGAAGAAATTAAAATGCGCGGGAACAATTACAGGTGCGGAAGAAGGTAATTGGATGAGAAGCGGGAAGTGGAGAGAGCGAACTGTAGTGAAATCAATCAATAATACCAAAGCGATCAATCGATACAACAATTTTTTTTTCACATGCAAATTGATCACTTCAAAATCATCACACTTACTTACTTTACCTTATTTACTTACTTACTTTACCCTATTTACTTACTTACTTTACCTTATTTGCTTACTTACTTACTTTCAACCCATTTCCACCCATCATTTTTCACAATTTTCATCGGTTGACGAAAGTGGTAAAATCGCAAGAAAAAAAAAATCGCAAACAATAAAATCCACTCACTCCAAAAAATAATGGATCATCTTTTTTTTTTCTCAATTCTATTATAAATTTTAAAAAAAGAAAAAAATTTTAAAAAAGAAAGGAAAGGAATAAAATTATCATCAAGTATCAGTTGAATAAATTTTAAATTCCATAATTTAAATTTAAATTTGACATTTTATTATTCTTTCCTCACCTTTTTTTTGCATTTATTTATATATTTCTATTTTATACATATATTTATATATTATTTTTTATGCATTTATTTATATATTTTTGAATTTATTTTATACGTACATTTTTAGGAAACAAAATGAGAATGTATTTTTTCTTAAAAAAAAAAATTTCAAATATTATTGGAACATTTTTTTATTTTTTAGCAAAGGATAAGTTAAAAAATGGATGGCGTAAGATTGGATTTATCAAATTGTCATCAGTTAATTCGCTGCAATAATTGTTAGCAAAAACCGAAAATCATTTTAATAGGAACTTAAATAGGAAAAGAATTATTAATAGTAATAAAAATATGCGCACTAATTATCCCAAATTGCAATAACTATTCCTTAATTTTTTCAATAAGCCTACCTTTTTTTTTAAAAAAGACGCAGAAAAAAAAATTCCCAATAAGCATTAATTAATTAAGCATTAATTAATTAATTGTATTAGTAACAATATCACATTGTTAATTTGACATCAAAATGTGAATTAATTTAAGTTCTTAGTTGTAATCAAGCTAATTTTTACAAATAGTTTACGAATGACGAAAACAAAATACTAAATTAATATGTTAATTAGTTTAAAATGTTAAAAAAAAAACACCCAATCCTTCAGTTTTTCTCTTTCCCTTTTAAATTTCAAACATCAACCATAGGAAGAAAATTTTTAAAAAAAACAATAAATTAATTTTTAAGAAAAAGTTTTCTTTTTTTTGATTAAAAAAGTTACTCGTATAAAATTGAAATTGAAAAATATAAAAAAAATATAAAAAAACTATAAAATTGAAATTGTTAAAACGTTAATAAATACACCGTTTGAACAAATTTCAGATAATTCATTAATGGAATTTGAAATAAACATTTACAATATACAATTATTGTTTAAATGATATTTCGAAGTAAAAAAAAAAAATTTAGATTCGTTTCCCGCCGAATTTTGTCCCACATTAATCAAACAAACAAGAGCTGCTCGGTAATCAATTTGAATAAATCCCAATTTTTACTAACTAACTATTTCAATTTCCGATATGGAATTTTTTAATTTCAAATTATGCTCATATGAAAAAGAAGAGATTTCGTTTAAATGAGAAATGAAAAGCTTAGGTGGATAGTTTGGAAGGTGAAATTTTGCTGAAATTGGTAAAGAATGAAATTACCGCGATGAGTGATGATGTTAGTCGTTTTAAATGAAATAGACAAGAAGAATGCGTGTAGAAGAAAGGACAGAGGACATTTTCTACCTCCTCTTTCCCTCCCTCTTCCTTCCTTCTCTCTCTCTCTCCCTCCCTCTCTCTCTCTCTCTCTCTGTGTCTGTGCGCATGTCTATCTCTTTCACATTTATAATTTACTGAAATAATAAAAGATAGATAAAATAGAAGTGGTTTATTCTTTCATAACAAAAACTAAGCATAACAAAAGAAAGAATAAAAGGAAGGGAAATGAAGAGAGAGAGAGAGAGAGAGAGAGAGGGAGAGAGTTATTTAAAATAAGAGATGACAACAGATCGTGGCCATTTATTATAAGGCATGATGAATGGAGTAAGGCATTTGTAAATTGCTGTGTTGGATGGAATATTCAGTATGACAGATATAGTTGATAAGAGGAAGATGTAAGTAAAGAGGAAAAGATGAAAGGTTAAGATGAAAGAGATAGAAGCGATAATTGTCATCTCATTTGCAAGACAAAAATTTCAAATTTATATTTTCTGTTAAATGTCTGCATTTACAATTAAACCATTTTCATTATTATTATCATTATCATTCGTTATCATTATCATCATATTATTATTATTAATATTATTATTCATAATAGTAGTAGCAGTAGTAGTAGTAGTAGCGGTAGTAGTAGTAGTAGTAGTAGTAGTAGCAGTAGTAGCAGTAGTAGTAGTAGTAGTAGCGGTAGCAGCAGTAGTAGTAGTAGTAGCAGTAGTAGTAGTAGCGGTAGTAGTAGTAGTAGCGGTAGTAGTAGCAGTAGCAGTAGTAGCAGTAGTAGTAGTAGTAGCAAAAAAAAACTCGAAATCTACGAAATGTAATTGAAATTGCTGAAATGAGTGAGAAAGTCATTTAGACACAAAATGAAATCGATGCTTGAATTTCATCTTTGCATTCGATCCGATCCGTAAATTGTTCGTCCTGTTTGTTTGATCTTTAATCTTTTAGCTAATTTCTCATGCTTACTACACTAATCAATAAATTCAATATAACCAAAATCCTTTTTATCATCATGTAATCAGTAAAATGTATCCTTACTTACTCACTCCCTTCATATCAGTGAAGTGGAATTAGTAATGATAAAAAGACGTAGGAGAAATGATAAGAGCAGTAAATGGGAAAGAGAGTTTGATGATAGCATGTGATAAATGATATATGATATCAATAACTCATGCAACAAAAACAATCCAATTAGAACAGCATTCGGTTGGATAATAAAATGTGCTGTATATATAATTCATGTTAGAGTGATAATAGTAATGATAAAATCATGATAATCGATATTAATGATGATAATGATAATAATGATAAATCGTAGCAATAGTAATGACTATATTAATAATTCTCTTGTTACTGATACTTTTTCCTTTGTTTTTTCCCCCCTCTCTCTCTCTCTCTCTCTCTCTCTCTCTGTTTTTCGCTTTACTTAACTTTACTAATTTGTTTCACTCAACTTATGTTTACTTAAATTATATAAATATTATAATTATAACAACGCATTAACTACCATATGTTAATTTTTTATTTGATTGTAAAAGTTGGTGATAATAATAATTATAGAGATAGTAATAATTATCATCATATCTTTGATATGATGATAGTGATAGAGATTGTGTTAATTACAGTCGTAGAGCACTGATAGTTATAGTTATCAGAGTGATCTAATGAACATTGTGAATTTACTTAACTTTACTAATCTGCTTCATTTTACGTACGTTTACTTAAGTCATATAAATATTACAATTATAACAAATGCAATAATTGAAAAAAAATATGCAACATTATCAACGAATGTAAAATTTAGTGAAAAATGTGGAAGAGAAAGAGGTAAAGGGAAAGAGGGAAGGGAGAGAGTGGTGGATAGATAGAAGGGTATAATCATTTAAGGATAGCTTTCCTTTCTTATTATTAGTCTCCAGTGACCACTACAAATGATGGTCATCGAGATTGAAGAATCATTCAACGACTAGACTGATATTAGAAATGGAAATTTAAAATGATTGACATTGGAAATGGAAATTTAAAGAAATTATAAAAGTTATATTTGGATGAATTATTAGTTAACCATCTGTTATGGTCTTATTTTAATTTATCGTTTTAATCAACTATTTTTCTTTTCTTTTTTTTTTGAATTGTTGCCGACTGCATCTATAATATGCTATTGTTTGAAAGCTGGAAGATTGAGAAGGAGAAAAGAGAGAGAGAGAGAGAGAGTGCAAGAGAGAGAGGAAGAAAAAAAGATTCGTTTTCAAACAGATACTATTTGAGAAGTCGGCAATAATTGTTACGACGATAATACATGTTTCCTCTTCAAAAGTTTAGAAAAAAAAATCGTCTATGATTTAATTCCAACAGATGTGACAGTCCCGAGAGATTCAAAATTGAACATATTTGGGCAAGGAGAGAGAGGGAGAGCGAGAGAGAGGAAAAGGTAGAAAAAAAAGACATTGCTTCTTTCCTTTGTGATATGTAATCTTTCTTCTTCCATATAAAATTCTTCAATCTTATGAGTAATTGTAATTGTCACAATAGTTATTTCAAAATTTCATAAATATTATCGTACTTGCTAAATAGGCATTACTTAAGATTAACGACCGCTATTATTTGATAACGATCGGTTAAAAAAAAATGTATGTTATATTAGCAATACAACTGTATATGTCAAATTATTAGCGAATTATATATGAAAACAACCAGAATCATTTCCCTTAACTTATCCCGAAAATGCCAATTACTTAATTTATCCCGAAAATTACTTAACTTATCCCGAAAATGCCAATTACCAATTACTTAAATTACTTAAAATATATTACCATAAAATATTCAAATTGACTTTAAAATGAGGGAAAAAAAACGTTGTTGTTGTTGTTGTTGTTGCTGTAGTTGCTGTTGTTGTAGTAGTAGTAGTAGTAGTTGTTGTTGTTGTTGCTGTAGTTGCTGTTGTTGTAGTAGTAGTAGTAGTAGTTGTTGTTGTTGTTGCTGTAGTTGCTGTTGTTGTAGTTGTAGTAGTTGTCGTTGTTGTTGTTGTTGTAGTTGTAGTTGTTGTCGTTGTTGTAGTTGCTGTTGCAGTTATTGTTGCAGCTATTGCTGTTATTGTTATTGCTATTGTTGTAATAGTAATAATTGAAAAATTGTTAATGTATCGATTGTAATTAGTGATAATCGTAATAATTTAAAATTGTAAATGAAAAAGTCCATCCTTTTTTTTTTCTCCACCTTTGCTACGACACACCGATCGTCCATCCATTTCAATCGCATCATCTCCTCCTTCATTTTAATTTCAATCACATCTTAAAGCAATATGCTTTCATTCTCTTCTTTCTCCTTCACATACATCATCTATCACCACCACACAGTTCACTAGCATCATCGTCACATCTAACAAGCGCATTTGTCACCTCTGCTATCCTTATTCCTACTACTACTACTACTACTTCTACTACTAGTATTACTACTGCTGCTACTATCATCATCTATTTGGTAGAAAATTAAATTTTAAATTGCATTAATCATCTTTTCGTTTTCCTTTTACTCTGAAGCAACTTTTTTTTAATTACAATTTTTTTTAAATTTTACCCGAAATAAATTAATAAATTATTTTATCAAACAATTAATCTAAATTAGAATAATTTTTTCCTTTTCTTTTTTCACATTGCAAATTTTCAACAAATTTTTTCTGTTTTTTTTAGCTCAATATTTGAAATTTTCTTATTGTAATTTAATTTTACTAATTTAATTTTTTTTTTCAAAAATTTACAATTTCCTCATCTCTTTTTTTAGCATAATGGACAAAATTTATTCAGTGAGTATTTTTCAATTATTATGATCTAACGCAAAGAGTTCCGACAGAAAAGAATTTTTTCTTTTGAAAAAAAGAGAACATAATAAAATTTCTTCCATCCGGAAAGTAGATCACATTTTCCTTCATCCGGAATATTTATGTACGCTGCAAGGCTATTTAGTATTAATTACAATTACTACAGCAGCCACGAGTTACCATCACCACTAATAACTGCCATAATAAATTTAAATAAATAACGGCAATTTAAGTAAAAAATTTATGAAAATTCTACATTCGTTAAATAATTTAATTTATTTTTTTAAAATTTTTTACATCGAATTTCCAAAAATTCACTAAATTCATTTCTTTTTAGTATATATATACATATATATATTTTAACTTTTTAAAAAATTATTTGATAATTTTCAAAATATCCCTTTCCTATGCAAAACAAATGGATTGCATCGATAAATTTAAATTTATTTCATTTTTTTCTCCACGAAAAAGAAAAACGAACAAACAAATAAACAAACAAATTTTTACAAAAATTATTTTCTTTTGTCATTTTGTGGTTTCTCCATCCATTCGTCAATTTATTTATTGGCACAATAGAAAATCAAATAAATGCAAATGTAAAATTTACTTGGCAAATATTTGCATGAAAATATTTTTTTTAAAAAAAAAACGGAAGAGATGA
Source organism: Litomosoides brasiliensis (assembly GCA_013365375.1). Lineage (NCBI taxonomy): Eukaryota > Metazoa > Nematoda > Chromadorea > Rhabditida > Onchocercidae > Litomosoides > Litomosoides brasiliensis. Next base: position 56,998 of record JABVXW010000255.1, on the reverse strand, counting down.
AAATTTGACAGTTTTTATACCAACGGAAAGTAAGAATATCATTTAAATTTCAAATGTTCAACTTTTTTTCATCGATTTATCGCTATGTGAATGAAATTTTGTTGCAATTTAATTTTGCTATTAACTATAATCATTAAATTACAATTAATAAGGTGCGTGCAGAAAGGAGAGAATTCACTATAATAGTTATATGAAAAAATAAACGATTTTTATTTTTGAATTTAAAAAAAAATTGGATGACAACTTTAGTTGAATTTTTAAATCCATTTCTTTTTAATTTAATTTGTTTAAATTTTTTTTAATCCAATTTCCAAAAATTCACTAAATTCATTTTTTTTTAAAATAAAAGCTTATCATTTACGCATTTCTGGCAGGGAAAAATAAAAACAGAAACAAATTTTCATCCTAACTATCTATGATTTCAAATTAATTTATTTACACTTTTTCTCTTATTTGTTAAACAATTACTATCTGAAGCTAAAATATACCGTAATAGTACGATGCAAGAAATATACCGTAATAGCATACTATAAGTCGAGATTACTGTAAATTAAAGCCGAAATATACCATAATATACTACAAAATTAAAACTGAAATCATATAAGTTCAAAATGGAATATACCGTAATACATTGCTATAAATTAAAATTAAAATATACCATAACAAAAATGAAAAATTGAATAAATTATAAAAAAAAGTATATTATCCTTTTTATCTTCCTAGCAATTTCACCGTACGTATAAATCAAAACTATAAATATTCATATTATTATTGTTTAACTTTAGCTTTTCTACTACTACATATGCTACGAACAGATTTTGTTACGAAAACAAATGAGTGTTACAAAATTATCGAACTAATCATTAATCATATGGCGGAATTGTTTTTGAACATTATTGAATTTTTTGAATCCATTCATTTTATCAATTCGTTCTCGGATACCCCTACACAAACTCATCAATTTTGCTTATCTTATTTCCTTGCCAAACAGATACACAAGAAAAAAAAAGCACCCAACACTTCATTTCTTTTTTTTTTTGTTCTTTAAACTAAATTTTACTGCATACATTACTCATTGTTATCATTTTATTATCATTTTATCATCTTGTGTTAGCAAATTTTATCAATTATAAAAATGTGATAAGAAAATTTCAGCTTCGTCAATCACTGATTTTATAACCTATATATGGTTTTACTTTTGAGTTAAAATTTTTTGTTAAAAAGTTTTATTTACAAGATAGAATTGAGAATCCTGTCAATTATACGAAAGATATGTAAATATGTATATGTTAGTTATATATACATGCATCTTCTCTATTTGATTAAACGTATGTTTTTCAATATCCTCTCTTATCACCCAGTGATAATAACTTATCACATGGTTAGCATCCTCATGTTTATCACTGACAACATTTTTTGCGCACCTACACCATCAGCTAATTGGAAATGGAACATTTGTCGCACTCTCATCCTCCCATATCTGCTTCTAGCGCTTCCCTTACACATTTCTTTCATTTAATAATTTCACTTTATGTTCTATGTTACAGCAGTACTCTCCAATTATCATCTTAAATTAAAATTGTGAAAAAAATTCTACAAAAATCAAGTTTCTGTTCTTTTTACCTGAGAATTTCTACAAAAAAAGAACAAATATGCATGACCGATCATAAGTGTCAATGTAGGAAACAATAAGTTGAACTAAACTTTTTTCTTAACATAACATTTCAAGTTTGAGACATCATAAAATCAATATTCAATATATTAAATAAAATCAACAATTCAATACATTAAATAAATTCAATAGTCCAATGGATCAGAACTTTTTTCCTAGACTGGTATGTAGGAGGAAAATTCTAGTGTTATGTTAGGTTCTCTGGTTTCATCCACCATCCACTTCTTTAGAATCGCAAAACCCTGCTAAGCATTTTGTGCAATGTTTACTGATTTACATGTCACCGTGATGCCAATCAAGTCTATCCATTAGGGAATCTCATCAATAATAGGACACTTCACACATAAACGTAACTGACACAATTCAAATGAGCACGATAATGATTGTCAGAAATAGCCAATCCTAAAATTCAACTAACGCAAATTAGTAAACGTCCAAAAGATATGATATAAAATAACAAAAAAGAGGATAAAGTAATGCCATCTACTTTCTCTTCTTCACTAGCTAGAATGGACAAACGGTAAATGGACAAAACTGAAAACTAAGCCAAAAAATGCTAATAATAAAATGTCATTTTTTCATCCGCTTTTTCTTCTTCCTTTTTAAGTTGTTGAAATGAGGCACAAAAACTCCTTTGCATTTCTTCTTCAACATTTCTTCATGTGCCATATTTTCAGTCAACGATACAATTGCATTTTGTGTCGATGACTTTCCGTAATTCGATGCTATTTCTGCATTTACATAACGAGTTTTCTAGAAATGAAAAACAGGTAAATAACCAAAAACATTTGTTGTACATTTTGATGGAATTTTTGTCGAACTGTTGTCTTTACATTAACGAATCTATGCATGAAATACGCACAGCTCTTCTAAATACAAATGTATGCAAGCCTAAATTAACTTCTGAAAATTCGAAAACATTGTGACGCAATGATGAAAGAAAGAAAAAGAGGACACAGAAGGAAATTTTGACTTATTTGCTCATGCAAAAAAAGTATGATCATAAATTCAAGATAAAATCAAAAGGATGTTTATCAATGTCTTCATCAACAAAGACTAGTTTCAGCAATGCATTTTAAACGATGAAATATCATCATTCATTTCAATACCTTATTGAACTTCTAGTTTATCATATCAGCAAATTAAATACTCAGTAAATAAGCTACTGGAAAGGTAGAATTAAGTCGCAATAATTATGGCCTGAACGAAGAAAAGATCAACACAAAAGTAGCTCCCGATATTAAACATCATAATAAAAGCAAACGCAGCTAACTAGTAATGATAGCTTTCTCGTTTACAGAAAAAAAAATCTTACTTTAACATGAACGAAATTGGTTGGCAATGGTTGTGATAATAAGCGGCTCAACTGAATCGACAATATTTTCTTCTCTCTTCGCAGATCTTCAATCATTTCGGCTGTCGCTTTCTTTTTATATCCACTGAAACAGAAATGGATATTAAGATAATCTATTTCTTCTTAACTACAATAAATACCCTCAACTACTTTATTTGATTGACAGAATTGATTCCTGACTTAAATTAATGAAAAACTAACTCTTTCACAGAAGTGAGGAACCAGTAACCTCAGCAATCGCTAACGATTACATATAATTTCCGTCTTGAAAACATGAATCTCTTCCTTGAACTTAAAAAGAAAAGCCAAGTTACAAGTATCATTCAGAAGAGAAAAAATGCAACCAACCTCCCGTCTAATTCCAAATCAGCATTTGCAGCAGCTTTCTCAAACCACAATTGTTTGGAATTGATCTACAAATTCATGCAAACGATTCTATCAATGAACACATAGCTGTATTGTCTAAAGCCATAACAAAAAAAAAACCTGTACCTGTTGGAATGAGAATGTGAGGGAACTAAGCTATAAAATTGCATACATTGGATATAATTAATATAAATAAACCAACAAACATGCAAATATTAAATTTTATCCATTAAAAAAAGCACCGAAGACTAGATACTTCCACATTCATTAACCATGGTTGTGTTCTGTAGGACTTCAGAAATTTCTGGTGTAAGAACATCAACTATATAGTTGGATAAGAAATGGAATGTCGTTTGGATATTACTGAAAATAAAAAATTCTTTTTTTCCTAATTCTCACCTTCTTCAAGCGATGGTCTAGTGCCTCGACTGCTGTTGCAACTTCAACCCGCTTTTTCAAAACTCCATATAGTTCAGATGAATCGAGTGGAAATGTGGGAAATTCTTTTTCTGAAACTCAAACTTTTTTTCTTCCATCACACCTGGTTACTACTATTTTAATAAAAATATTTTGAAACCGTTATATCCACATCCACCTTTAGACAGTCCAAAAACATTGGAAACAATAGCTCTATGGAAGTTAGTGTAGTTTAGGTCACTGTAAACTTCGTCACACGTAGCTAAGTCTATAAAAATTTACTATTTTTCTTAAAAGTATGTATGGAACTGTAAGATCCCACCTAAGCAAGTAAAAGTCTACAAACCATTTATCGGAATTAATTTCTAATCTCTCTCTCTCGACAATGCTTTGACACACTTTTCAAAAAGAAATTTTAAAAATCTGCTTGAGAAACTCAAGCACAAAACTTAAAAAAACGTAGAATAGAAGCAGGAGAAGTAATGTTATCCGATTTCTGATTACTCACTTTACGAAAACTCCCAAAACCGGGACAAGATTTTTCACATAAACACTAACCAACCTCTATTCAAATTTCGGCATATTCTTTGGTAGTATGGAACATCTTGGGAATCAATTAGTAAAATAGCAAGACCTTCTTTCGTTGCACGCGCTGTACGACCACATCGATGGATATAAAGCTACAAGATATATATGTACAATAATTGTTGGGGCAAGGTATTCATTTGATCAAAAAATCGAGACCTAGTGCACAACTACTAAACAATAAAAAAGCATGCTACATAACACATTTCAGACATACTGCCAATCAGAGCCCAACAAGACATCAAATGAAGCTCCATAATGCATAGATGTCACTTTTTATATATCGTATACTGTAATCATTTAATTTTAACACTTACCTCAGCAGTTCTTGGCACTTGATAATGAATGACATGCTGAACATCTCGAATATCCAAACCACGCGCAGCTACATCAGTTGCAAACAAAACGGAATTTTCTTCTACTAAAAAGGATTTTTTCGTTCTAGAAAGAATGATGAAAATCCCACTAAAAGTATTGGTTTAAGCTAAAGACGAAATCAAAAACTAAAGTATTAAAACAAGAGCTTACAAGCAAATTTCTCCAAATTTCTCAAACGCTTTTTTTGGATCATTTTCGCATGCAACATCAATGGAACAGGTTTGTGATCAAGCTGAAAAGCAACCAAAAATTGTAATACAGCTAAAAAGTAAGAAACGACTGAAAGTTACAATTTGTATTACTTTTATAAAAATACTTTGCTTAATATTATACGCGCTTTAACATGTAGTCAAAAAAAGACTTTCGTTTTACCTGCTTTAAGATTCCATGTAATCTTCTAGATGCGTCGACTGAGTTGGTGAATACCAATGTCCGCCCAGCATAACGATTCAAAAGATATACAAGACTGGTGTCCTGAATCAGTAAGTTTTCAAAATAAATCATTATCAGGGAACGATCAGGAGAGATAGTGATGCGCAACGTACCTTTTCTAACAAACTGTTGCAGTTTATTCGCGATTCTACGACTGTCCTAGCTGTACCTTTTTCGCCAGTAATATCAATAATTCTATGCCTTTCCTTCCGTATTCCAGTGATTTCAAACAATCTACCTAAACAACAGAAATACAGCATCATTCGACAGTGAAAAAAAAAACACAAATACAGTGAAAAAAGGAATTGTATCATAAACACCTTGATACATTTTTAATGTACAACTGTACTAAAAAGAAATAAATAAGATATAAAAAATCCTCATATTCTTTACTTAATACTGATAATCCTACGTAATACATAATTAAACCTCAATTAAAAATCTGCGGTTTGTCTGCACAAATACCTTATTAGCAATAACTTAGCTGAGAGCTCATTATCATAGGTGAAAAAAAGGAATAACAACATAAAGTATTATAATAAAGCATGCTAAAATAGAAAACGACACATAACATTTTATGCATTCTTCTCTACTTCAGGGTGCGTTACAGTGTAGGTGAACGAATTTCTGATAAAATGACACGAAAACGACAGATCTCAGACTCGGAGAAAAGCTTACAGCATGTATTTTTAATGTAACTATACTTTCTACAGCTGCAAAAAAAATCTATTTATTAAATTTATATGTTGTTTAAAAAACATTTTGCACAGAATCCAAAACTCTGAATGTTAAGGACAAAATAAGATAACTTAAAAGAAAAACTCACTAATTTTTTCATCTGTACTCATTTTAGCAGCATCCACACCATCGCGCTTCTTAGGTACGGGTTGAGTATATGTAAGGGTTGCAGAAAATACAAAAGTTTGGAGCTTTTTATTCGCATTGCTGCAAATGTTTCAGTATACTTCGTGGAACAGACACAATAATTAGAAGGTTGGTAACATTGTAAACCTTTCGTTCCATTGCCACCGAACAGAATATAGGTTCGATTAAACAAACGGTCAGGCGATTACGGAAGTTACTCCAAAAATGAGTCGATTGTTAACCTATATTATGACACTATAATCAGATGTTCAACGATATTACAATATTAAGGTTTGTTCGCTTACTTCTTTATAGTATCTAAAATATGTATCAGATCTTCAAAGTGTCCTTTTTCAATCATACGATCCGTTTCATCGACCACCAAACATTGTAAATGGGACCAGTCAGAAAGACAGCTGTCAGCTTCGGCTGATGTCATCAGGGCCAAAAGTCGTCCTGGCGTTGCAATAACGATTTCAGGAACATATTTTAATATACGCTCCTGTTTTTGTAGTGAAAGACCACCCACTATAGACGCGACCTATAAAAGAAAAAACAATAAAAATAGCGTGAAAATCTCTTTTACACGTTACTCAATTTTCTCAGATATACTCTGGCGCTAGAATACTTCGAAACATCAGGTCGTACACTAAATTTTAGAGCGAACCAAAAACATTCACCGATTGGATTACTGGGGGTTAAAGCATGTGAACTGAAGACTTTCCTGGAAATGCTTCTTTCAAAAGACACAAATTATTCTACTTTATAAGCACTAAAGTTATCTTCTAATTTATATAATACATCCTAGTACTACTTTGCCTAGAATGCTTTAAGATGCCAGAATAAAGCCAGAATGCTTCACAATGGCTTTATTACGTGGTATGCTTTAAATAGGATTTTATAAAAGCTGTATATACTCCAATTTACAAAAAAAGTAATAGTTACTTTGAACGAAGTATATTTTAGCAAAGCGCGAATGTGTTCTTTAATTTGCATCACCAGTTCACGAGTTGGTGCAAGAATAAGAGCTCGAATACTCTTTCTTTGCTCATTTTCGGAGGATAAACGGCTTGTCAAAAGATGCTCAACAACAGGAATACCAAATGCCAATGTCTTTCCACTCCCCTGTAAATATATAATTCTACAAGTATTAAACGTTTCAGCAAAGGGATTCACAACAGCACAAGATTTTCAGTGTTTTATGGCATAATTAATAAAAGAATCTTTAAAAGATGCGAAACAAAAATAATTTTAACCTGAACAAACAAAGGAACTTTGATCAGTCAAGAAAATCTCCTTTCTGGACAACTCTAAAATTCGAAAAAGCCAAATCTTACCGTTTCTGCAGCTCCAATGATATCAACGCGATCTCTAACAGCAACTGGTATAACAAGTTTTTGTATTTCCGTAGGTTCAACAAATCTACAATTTTTTTATTCTGTTTTACATTATTACTACACGAAACATTTTACAAAAATAAGCCACCGTTCTATAATTCGCAAAGTTTAAAAGTGATAGAAAAGTACCCCATATCAGTAATAGCTTTCAAAACTGTATCAGAAACAGAAAGGTTTAGCCAGTTTGATATGCCTGCAACCTCATCTGCTCTTCCATCCAGTTCTTCTGCAATCAGGTTTTTGAAATAATAACATATTAAAGAATATACAGCAAAAAAATTTTTTTTAGTACTATTCATAAAAAGCAAAGAAAAATAAAGATAACATGAAATATTAGAAAAAGAAACATACCACATTCAATTCCTTTATTATTTATACATGTTGCTTTTTCAGTCTCATCGTCTTCTTTTTCACTGTCCACAACGGAAACCTTTAAAATGTCAAAAATAATAAATTAGAATTTTTTAAAATACTTATTTACTTGAACTTTTATTACTCATTGGTATTAATCTACTACACAGCTTCAACCTTATTGATACTCAAATTAAAATTGTCATTAACTGAAGTGGGACTGGGTTAAATAATCTTATATTTTATCAAAGCTGTTAGGTGTTAGGGTTAGAAGCAATGCAAACAGTTCCACGATTTTGAACACCAAGACTCCAAATTGAGAATGCTGATTTTTTTATACATAAAACAAAAACTGACATAAACGATAAGGATTGTTCAGTTAAAAATCCTGTCAACATAACCTTATTATACATATAAAATCTACCTGGTGCATATCCATAATATCATCAGATTCTTCCAACTTCTTTTTTTTGTTCTTTTTGCCCTTTCGTATGTGATCGACATTTGTTTCTGATTTATCCAATGCATTATTTGCTTTTCTCTTTTTCGCCTTCTTCTTCTTCTTCTACAATCTTTCAAATTAAAAAAGATCCAAGAATGAATATGAAAAGAGATGAAGTAATAAATGGAAATAAAGTCAGTGTGAAAAAAAATACATTTTCCCATCATTTCATCAGAACTAAATTTCATACCTTTCTTTTAATTATTTTACAAAAAGAAAAAAGAAAGAACTGAATTAATCCCACAATTTTAAAAGTCCAAAATAATATTAGATTTCAATGATTTTATTATTTGAACCATTTATAATACTACCTTTACATTTGAAAGTTTTCTAAACAGTTTTTCTTGTATACTGGTTACTATATATTACTACAATTCAACAAAAAAGAAGAACAAGATTGAGAGAAAAAAAAACCACCGTAATGTTGGTATCGTTAGGTTCTTCGGTTGGTAAATATTCCTCGAATGATGCAAGAAAGGTGAAATTATCATCAGTGATACATTCACCAGGAACATCAATGGTTTTCCATACGCCGTTACCTCTCACAATTTTTGGCATTTGATCGAATTTGTTATGAAATCGACTACACTAAAATAATCAAAAGAATTTTATTTCCAAATTTATAAATTTCAGGACATCTCACAAAATTTAAATAACTCCAACCACCATGTAGCGAATTTGTATTTAAGTACAAAATGCATTGGTTTGAATCGAAGTGGCATATGTCGTCGATAGAAGTGGATGGATTTGCTAGGTAATTCCGGGAAGAGTTGTGTATTTCCGGAATACTTTGGGGTGTTATTGTTCCGAATCAATGGATGAGTTCTAAATATCTGATACATAAAAAACAAATCATCAAACTAATCCTTTAATCGAATAATCAAATCTAATTGAGATTTGATTTTATAGCATCCCACGAACATACAATGTCTTTAATGCACAATTTAAGCAATCTTGCATACCAAAATCCCGCATACGATTAATTCTGCATAAAGCAGAGTAACATATATTGTTTATATGCATCGTTTATGATCAAAATATTGTATAATTCGTATGTATCATTAAACTTATCAACCAAAGGATTGTTTTTTTTAATATTTAATAAGTTTATCGATCAATATCCATCCCAATAAGTTTGTCACTATTCAAAAGTCACCATTCAAAAATTTAATAAGTTTATCAGATATTCATCCTCGATATTCACAGTTTTCCATGAAACCAAATTAGCAAATGATACCGCAGGCAACAGCAATTACCACACTGACAATACTTAATTCATTAGTTTAAAAAAATACACTCAAGTTGTTGATTAGATATAAGTGAGAAAATCACATTTTCTTGCTTCACGTAAATGCTTTTGGTTTTTTTTTGCGATTGATTCAATCAATCAAACTATCTTGTAATTATCGTTTTTTTTTCCATTTGTCATTTAAATATAATTTAAATAAATAACGAAATCACGCCCGCCAATATTCCATAAGAAATTCCGGTATTTTTTTGCACTTTTTCATTGGGTTCGAGATGATTTACCACTTGCTAATAAATTCAATTTTTTTCCATAACTCACCGAGCGCCCTTGTAATTTATGTCCTCAATGCGGTCATGTAATTTGTTTTGAAATGCATAGAAAAAGGCAAACTGAAGACCAAATTCTTTATCGTCTTTTCACTTAATAGTAAACAGTACGAAATACATAACAATCCTCTTATCTTATATTTGAGTCTTAACGTTTACGACGCAATGACAAAGTGTTACGACGCAGCCAACATTTTCTACGTGAACCTCCTTTCGTTGCTGAAAAGTGATGTCCCTTACCAAGACCACGGCTCCTTCGGCCTGCAGATGTCAGCCCACGCAATTCGCGATGCTTATGCACAGGTTTTGTTATCCATTGTGTGTCTGGATTTGTTCGAATGACCTAAAGATTAATGGTGGATACACTTTCCGATCGTAAAGGGAGGAATCAAGAATTAGAAACTTACGTAACTATATAACTATAAGCTTACAAGTAGCCGATGTCACAACAGGCTAATTCACTGATACTATCAGTCTGAACATAAACTATTTGTGTCGCCGGTTATATGAAGGGATAACGCAACAACAATGGAATGATGCAGAAACCTTATGAGCCGGATCGATCATAATAACTTCGTAAAACTTGTATGTAGAATCCTGACCAACCCAATAAGAATTCAATACACGAAGACTGCCACATCGCCGCCCAACTCTCTCCTATAAAAGAACACTTTATTGTGAAATGACGTAAAGTGACGTATGTGAAATGACGTAAAGAAAGCAATAATTAACCTCGGCCACAGACTGTTTGCAGCGAGCAAATTTCAACTCATTAACACCATGGTTCTTCGGTTTGCCATACGTTTGTCCTTTCACGACGTGGCGTTTACGACCACCTCTGCGTACCCTTACACGATAGATGATATAGCCTGAAATCTCGGTTTAATTCTTGATCTGAATTGTTAAACTCTTAAACCACAAACCAATTATGCCTAGGAAGAAAACAATTCCTTACAGTGCTTAGTTTTAAAAAAATTAATCGAAAAACTACCTTGCTTCGCACGATAACCCAATCTACGAGCCTTTTCTGGACGCGTTGGCCTAGACACACGATGGATAGCGTTAAGTTGCCGATATTGCCAACAGCGTATTCGCAGCAAATAACGCATCGTCTAGAAATAAAAAAAATTGAGCGGAACTTTTATTAAGCCTTCTCGAAACAGTTGCAGAAACTGAAAACTTCTTTTAACAAATTCTACTGTGTGTTATAACCGGACACTTTTTCGCCCAACCACCCAACCACTTATTCCTAACTCTTTCAAAATCTATCTCCACTTTTTTAAAACACACTCATTTGCGCATATACAAGGAAATGTTAAGGTATTCTTTGAATCAAAGCTGCAAATTTACCGTCTATTATTCGATCACTGTTTGCAACATTCAATTAATCATTCAAATAATCTTACAATGCTAACTGTTGAAAGCTTTCCAACAACCTATTCGCTGAATAACTAAATATTGACCTAACTGCAGTGATTTGGGCATTTCAACTTGTTATATCTGAACAATCATACCTGCCGGATCGTTAGACACTTTATCAACTCACAAATAAACAAAGAAAACAGACCTCTGATTGCTTTTTACGCCACAGTTCTTGCATATATCGGTAAGCACCCATATTTCCTGAAAAAATACTGATAGTATAAGAGTGTCCCACTATGAACGACCCAAAAAATATTGCGGAGGATAGTTGCTATCAGGCGTTCGTGAGGATAATCACTGCAGCAATCATACTGCACACCGTCAGGTTTTGCACATGAAAGACAATTTCAAGCTACAATTTCAAGATAATCATATATACGAGCGCCTTGTAGCTGACTGAAATTTCTTCCTCATCTCGATCATCATCGCTTATTGGATGAATTAGACGTGCTCTAGCTAGGCTTACTACTTCTACTTCGAAATAAACAAAACTAAGTTTGTAAAAGAGATAAAATTTATTACATAACGTAAACATGACATTCGTACGAATGCTAAATTTGCAAGTAACTCAAGCAAATACTTAATCCTCCCATGAAGTGTGTTTAAAATTTCGGAAACTGAAATAAATAAACATTGACATCAAAAAAGACTCCTTATCGTCAAAACCCGTCCCACCACAACCAACCCAACGATCGCCATCCAGCCCCTTTCAATGGGCAATAAAATCTTCGCGAGTATACGGTGCCTCCCTACAGGAATCACAATGAAACCTAATTCACCTTTAACAGCCTCATATTCATCTGAGAGGTTTGGGTTTAATTAGCTAGAATTCGGTAACCATGAAAGTGGATTAGCCGATCTCACTTTCAAACTTCTCCCCGATTATGACTTAATTTTGGTAATGAATTAAAGGTGATTTCTTTGCATTGAGGAAAAGCTGAAGCAGCTGAACAGTAGAGGGGAAAATTTATTTAATCACTTTTAAATTTACACTTTACAGAATTGCTTTCATATCACTGATTAATGGTTTTTAAAAGATCAATGGTTTAAATCATTCCGAGCAACTAAACCCGTGACAGAAAGAATGACTCAGATTTGTGAGAAGAAGAAAAAAAGCATTTATTTATCATTGTCGGAAATATATTAGCAAAATTGAAGACGAATACAAAACTAGCACACATGTTCTGAATTTGAATATCATCTCGTTGTTTTTTTCATGTACAGTAGCATACAGTAACCCATTTGTTCCGTTAGTAGTTTGGTACAGTAACCCATTTGTACTAGTATTTAACTTTTAGGAAAATGAAACTTGAATTGCATCTTATCATCACTATTATAAAATAAATGTCTGTACATGAATGTTTAGATTATTTATGTAATTTAGTGGGAAATTCATATCACTTCATGATTACAGGAAAAAAAACAAAAACTTTTCAATCAAATAGTAGATTTTTGTCAAAATGATAGATAAAATGATAGATAAGTCGATGATGTAAACGTCTGACGTAAAATGCGGTAGTAATAATACTTAAATTTATAATGTATATATTTTAGAAAGAGAAAGTATTTTGAAGTATTCAATCATACAATGATAAAATAATTGCTCTGTAAACTATAAATTGTACTACCAATGTTCATATTCTAACTATACGAGGAAGTAAATTATAAAGGTTTATTCATTTTATTACCAATATTTATATTCTAATTCTATGAGATGGTAATTTTTTTTCTAAAATTTATTTCTTTCAAAGATTGCTATATTTTATTTTAACTACTAAAATTACTTTAATTTTTGCACTATTTTGAAATTATTTTAGTTTCCTACCATCTTTACATCTATCATAGATTTCATCATAATTTCATCAATTTTTATTCTTGGCTTAAAATAAAATTTAGGAGGAGCTAAGACTGTTTTCATTCTATCGTTTCTCATAACGAATTGCCTGTATTAATTCAAGTGCGGAAAAGTACAATCCAACAGTCATCAGGCAAATACCAGTACCGATAATGAATTTATCGAATTTTCGATCGCTTTCTTTTGCGTTCGCTCCTTTCAATTTCAGATGAAACATTGCTGGCCAAATAAAACTTAGCATAGTTCCAGTGATATTACCAATAAGGCCCATTAATTCGATTAGATATGGTACCGACATTGCCATCATCAGTGTTAGTAGTATTAAAATTATCCGTAAACAAAGTGCCCATTCACGTAAGCTATGACCAAAACCGTAACAGCTGAAATGGACATTTAATATTATTAAATGTATTGATTAGATTTTCTTTTCTTTTCCGCTAATAAAGCATTTAATTACAAATCAGTAATGCTATTTCTATTAATTAATTTCGATGAAATAAAAGATTTTAGGAAGTGGCTAGTGCAGTACCGATAATGCAGTATTATCATTTTAAAAGGACAAAATGGAAAATTTTAGATTCGATGAAATAAAAAATTTTTTTTAATTATTAGTAATGAATAGTTATATTTAATTAATTTGAGTAATTAGTGATAGGAGAGATTTGAGGGAAATCAAAGAATTCACTTCCATAAGACTGTAAGAATATGTTACAGTATGCGCTACTTTGTTTTTACGTAATACTTACCTTGTAAATAGTGTTTTTGGCGTACCCATAAATAAGTTATCTTTGAGCACGTGTACAGCAGCGTAGTACGGTAGTGGATATGAGAAGAGTGCTTTTACAACGAGTACCAAATTTACTATTACCTAAAAAAAATGATACTATCATCAATTATTTTATAAACATTCAAATGATAAGGAATTTGATGTACGACGTTTTAAATCACAATTTTATTATGACTTTACGTTATATAATATTTTAAATTATAATTTCAAATTATGGATATTTATTATTATTTCACCGATATGAATGAGTTGTGAGTGAAATTTTAAATCACATGATCAAAAAACAGTATGAAATGAATGATAATAATACAAGCTAATAATTTATTCCTCTTTCTAAATAATTTATTTAAATATTAATAATAAAATAAAAAAGGAAAAATTATAATAAAATAAAAATTTTTGAAAAAAAAGCAAAACGAACAGGAAATTTAAAAATAACAAAGTTTTTTTTTTTTTAGAAAGTAAACCTTAAATGTTTGATTTGGTAGCGAATTGGAAATTTCTTTTTGCGTAAGTGTGCTAAATGTGAGAAAGCCAAGGAGACCAAAGAGAGCCTTAAAAAGTGCTGCAACAATATGTGACCATCGAAGCATCCATTTAAATTTGCTTGGATCCTTAAATTATTAAGTAATTGATATCAAATACGTGTTGATCAGCAAAAATTCCATCTAAATATTGCTTTTTTTTAATAAAAAAATATGTTTTAAGTAACAAATTTTAAATTAATTAAATTAATTTGAAGAATAAAAAATTTTAAGTTTAAATATTGTTTTTTCAATAAAAAAAATATGTTTTAAGTAAAAAATTTTAAGTTTAAATATTGTTTTTTCAATAAAAAAATATGTTTTAAGTAAAAAATTTTAAATTAGTTAAATTAATTTGAATAATAGAAAATTTTAAGTTTTAATTGAGAATAATTTCAAACCTCCATTGATGCTTCTAATGATGGAAGGAAAATGTGTGATGTATATCCGAAGACAACGACACCAATTACCGTTGGCATAGTACGAATATCAAATGTAAATGGTACTTCACGCCACACCCAATTTGATATCGTTAATTTTGAAAATTAAATTTAAAATGTCTTTTTTTTGCATTTTGATAAATATGAAAGAAAGCTGTTTTTTAAATTATGTTAAATTACTTTTTAATTGCTAAATTAATTAGTAAAATTTTTTTTTAATTACATTAAAACACATCTAAGAAAACGGCACTTACCTGAAATAAGCAGTAGACAAATATAATAGCATTAATGATGAGATGTGAAATAGCATTTACTAAGCTTAAATTGCTAACCACTCGAATTGAGTCGAGAAAAGCACAACCAAGAAGTGCTGTTGTTACAAGCATCATCAAAGCAGACTTATCTATATTATTTTATATATTTTAAAATTTTTTACAAAATTTACAAATTTATTTATTGGTAATATCTGCAAATATTATTGATGAAAATAAATAAAATTTGAAAAAGGTAGAAAATATTTCTGTTGTGTTAATTTTTTTAATTCTAATTATTTCTCACTTAATTCTTTTTTTACATTTTCTACCCTCAATTTTTTCGCTTTCCATTCTCTCTTCTTTTTTTGGGATTTTTTTGTATACCTTAGAATTGCATTTTAATTCAGTGCCAAATTGCATTCGCAACATTTCCACATCTCTTAATTTACTAAATGTTAACTTGAGATTTTCAAATAAATAAATTAGAATGGATATTTTAAAATGTGTTAAAATAATAATATCTAACTTGTTATAATAATATCTGAAGTATTATAAATAAGTTATAAAAATATGCGTGAATGAATATCAAACTTTGAAATAACAGATTTTTATAATTTAGAGAATACGGTAGAAAGTCTATTGTAAACGGATACGGTAATTGTTAAACTGATACGGTAATTATCGTCTTACCAATTGATGGTATGCAACTTTGAAGTAAATCTCCAGCAATTACAATATAAATAATACAGGTACTAAGTAATTCGGTTAATTGAGCGCATACAACAAAACGGCCCATTCCTGGACGATAAGCTTCTGCTATTGCTTGATATGTACTTCGTACCTACGTGTAAAGACTTTTAACTTTTTTAAAAAACTCATTTTTTTTTGTTCTGTTAAATATTTGAAATTAAATTTTTGAGAAATTGTTCATTGAATTTTAAGTAATGTTCAAAAATTCCTCTTGCTTGTTTCCTTTTTTTTTAAAAAATTATTAAAAACTAAAGCATACTTTGACATTATTTTCGTATAAGCAATCAATGAGTAAAACACCAGTCCAATAGCATAAATATGCAACACCAATAATTGCTGCAATTGTCCACCATCCACCAACCTAAAATTAATTTTAAAAAAAATTTTAAAGTGAAAATTGAATAATCAAATTAAAAATTGGTCAACGGACAAATGTAATAGCTCTATTTCGGTCTTTTTTTTTCTTTCTATTGTACAGCAATAAGTTTAATTTAAACAATTTTTAACTTTCATCCTGTAATTAATTTCAGAATTATAATGAATTTTAAAAAGAATAGTGAAAATTTTGGAATTATATTTGTCTAACAATAATCGGAATTTCATTTTATACTATCATTAAGGTTACAGTACTTTAACAGCGATCGGTAAACCGACGATAAACATTCCTTGGATTGCATTGGTAACATTCCAGGCAGCCTGTAATGCTGTAATTGGTTGTCCCGATGTATGTCCAGCCTCATCAACTACTGCTGCTGAAACTTCTAAAACAATCTATCTTAATTAATCATTAATTAAATTACACTATTTTTCCCTAACTAAAATACTTTCAATATTTTTAAATTACCCATTGAAGTAATTTATACCGTAGCATTTGGCTAAAGTTTTGTTCATTAGAAACTAATAAGACAAGAATTAACACTGATATTAACTCCCACACTTAACAATTCATACTTATACTTCAATATTATTAAATAAGTTTGGTTAATTAGAAATTGCTAAGGTTCGAATTAGCACTGATTAATTTTCTCACTTAAAAAATTCATACTTATATATAATTAAATAAATTTTATTAATTAGAAATTGATAAGAATACAATAATTATAGAAATTGACAGAACTATGATTAAAGAAATTGATAAAATTATAAATTCCAATATTAGTAATGTAGTAATAGCGATAATGATAGTGATAATGATAAACCTTGAATATTGCTATCTTCGTTAACAATCGTTTCCTGATTTTGATAACTATCAGTAAATACTGTTTCATCAATAGATGATATCAGAATATTCCTATTCGTCCAATCTTTCCATCCATTAAATGATGATAATTGCTGCTGTCGTCCGTCTGCTATTGCTGTTGTAGCATTTAGCTTTTGCATTTCCTTCCTTTATTTGTTTGTTTGATTGTTTTTTTAAATAAAATATTTTCAAGTATATATCAAAAATAAAATTTTGAAAAATTAAAAAATCAACTAAACAATAAATGTGAGGAAGAGAGAAGAAAGAGTTTTTTTTTTCGAATAATTTTCAAGTATATATAAAAATGAAATTTTGAAAATTTAAAAATTTAACTAAACAATAAATGTGAGGAAGAGAGAAGAAAGAGTTTTTTTTCGAATAATTTTCAAATATATAAAAATGAAATTTTGAAAAATTAAAAAATCAACTAAACAATAAAAAGTGAGGAAGAGAGGAAGACGAAAAGCAAAGCAAATGAAAATTTTTCTACCAATCATTTTGAAGAAGAGAGCTCTCAAATACATACATACGTATGTATATACTTATTATTGTCATCCTAAATTTTCTAGGCCCTCTCATCATTTTTAAGCTTTGTAGGCTTTTTAGGCCTTTTCATTCTCCAATCACTCTCATCTTAAGCCCTATCCTCATTATTTGAGGACTATTTTTGAATACGAATAGACCAAAAGTAGCAATCAATTCCAACTAATTACTAATAAATTTTGATATTAAAAAATATCAAAATTACCAGTTTTATTAACTAAAAAGTAAGAAAAAAAAAACATATGAATGCTTGAGTGATAAATGAGTT
Source organism: Litomosoides brasiliensis (assembly GCA_013365375.1). Taxonomy (NCBI): domain Eukaryota; kingdom Metazoa; phylum Nematoda; class Chromadorea; order Rhabditida; family Onchocercidae; genus Litomosoides; species Litomosoides brasiliensis. The sequence goes on along the minus strand of JABVXW010000255.1, from coordinate 39,022 downwards.
TTTTTAATTTTTAAAATTTTTATTTATTTACATTTTTAATTGATAATTGAGGAAAAAAAAGTTATTTTACATTTGAAAATGTTTGAATAAAAAAAGTAAAATTAGACAAAGAAAAAAAAACTGCTTTTTATTGATTTATTAATTTATAAAATTAACACATTAATGGCTGATCATTTCACTAATAAATAAGTATAAATGAAATTACAAAAAAAAATTGCTTTCAATTTAAATTATTATTGAAAATTTTGAACAATAAATAATCTTCCATCTGTTAGCTTTTTAATTTTTATTTATAAATAAAATAAACTATTCTGGATCAAAAGCCACCTGGCGATAAAACTTTTTCAAAAACTAAAAAAATTTTTAGCTATTTATTTATCGATCAATGATCGATATAGGAGGATAATAACTATTTTAATTTACCGTTTTTTTAATTAATCATTTATATGATCATTTATATCATATATTTATATTAATCATTTATAATTAATCATTTATATAATCATAATCATTTATTAATCATTTATATTTTAATTAATCATTTATAATCATTTATATCATTTATTTAATTAATCATTTATATGAATCATTTTATATAATCATTTTTAATCATTTATATTTATATGAAAGTGAAAATATTTTGAAAAATAAATTTGATGACGTAAATTTTAAGTGTCTTATTTATGGAAACGATTATAGCATAAATAATGGTTTAGTTAAATACAAAACACTCAAACGTATATTTGAAGGTATTCATACAGTGACGTGAGGTCGTTTAAAGTATACGTACGATTAGTATATACCGCTAGTAGTTAAGGCTCCTACATTAGCGCTAGAGTCCTGAGGGGAGAAATTGAAATGTTTGAATGGAACGCTTTGAAAACTGTTATGCTTGGTCATTTATGTTTGGTGGTGGGGGGAAGGGAGGGAGGGCGATGATGGTTAATGTTAGAATGACGTAGCTTTTTTACGTTTTGTTTGAAATTCTTTAAATTCTTTGAAAATTTTGAAATTTAAAAATGGTAAGAAGTAGTTGTTGCACGATTTGTTTCATTTTTTTTGAACCTGAAAAACTATTTGTAAAAATTGAAAAAGACTTAATGAAATGATTAAAATGAAGAATTATCAATTATTATCTGATTAATTTTTATCTTTTAGCCGTTTGAATGTTTTAACCCGAATGTCACTGCATCAGTTTCAACGGAGTGAATCATCAAATGATCTGCATGTTTGTTTGTACGAAAGAAACGGTCGATTAATTTACGGCACTGAGAATGAATTACGTGAAATCGAAGGGAATGCATTGGTTTGTTAAGTATTAAGATTTTTTTTTATAAATTTTTGATGAATATATTTTGTATTCATTCATATATGAGACTATTGGCAGTCTGTGTAAATTTATTTATTTTTATACCGGAACGGTTTGTTTTTCGGTATCATAACTCATGCAGGCTTTTTTCCTTAATCTGCCTACTGTTTTTTATCATTGTTTATCACGATCAAACTTATCTTTAGATATTAATATGAAGTAAGTTTGCCAATGTGTAAATAGATGGAAAATAAATTCGTTCACTTCTAAATGCCTGGAAAATATGTAGGATAAATGAGTGGCGTATACAAAATTTTTAGGTATCTACGTGGAAATTTTATATTTTGCTATGAAAATTTCCTCGACAAGGAAATATTTCAGAATGTGTTAAAATTTTTTGCATTGACAAGTTTTTCGGAAACGCTAATTAAATTACTGAAAGTGATAAATGTTTCAGTTAGGAGTATTTCCGAAAATTGAAAATGAATTGCTAAATCGATTGGAGCAATCATTATCGCGTAATGGCAATCATGAAACTTTTATAGACAATCAACAGAATGGATTTCATGAAGTCGTAAATAGTTGGTTAGTGAGAAATATTTTCCGTTTTTTGAATTTGAAATGATAATTCCAAAAAATTGGACGGAAGGAAAAATTGTCATTAAGCAAATTTATGCTTGATATGGCTAATGTGTGAATTGAATTGTTTCCTGCTTTATTATTTTCGTATTTTTCTCTCATAAATTTTTTAATTGACTTTTGAGGGCAACCAAAGGTATCGAAAATTTGGTTGATCGTGTTAAAAATGCCGTGAGTAGTACTATTCCCTACAGTGGCTGGCTTTCATCTGCGAGTCAGATTATCAGTAAAGCTCAAGTTGATATCACTAATATTTTTGCTAGATCCGAGGAAAGCTTATGTGATTCCATTATGCAAACGTCATCTGTATGTAATTGGTAATGTTTTTGACTCATAAAACGTTTACTTGAAGCTTCTTTGATCAGTCAGCTTACCATTTCACCCTGGATTTTTCCAATCCAATAATTACAAATCATTTTGTATGTCGTGTTTACTGTGTGCCTCAGTTGTACGTAATTAGCAAGCCTTAATTTATTCTTGGAGTATTGGAAACCGAACTGAACCTCTCTGAATGTTATAACCTTAGTATAGAATTTTTGATTTGAATTTTAGTCAAATTTTATCACATTGGCAGAAGTGTTCTAAACATGTACTGTCATTTTAGGTCAAAAAATTGGGTTCGTTGTATTGCGGTGCATAATAGTGGTCGTCGAATTGCAGTATGTCAAAATAACGATTGTATTAGAATATTTTATTGCGACTCTAACCGATTACCTGTTACACTGAAACACCAACATCAGCAAAGTGTAACTGATATGGCTTGGAAGTAAATAAGTCACTTATTTTTCCCTTACCTTCTTTAAGTTGATAATGTAAATCCTAAATCTTATGAGTTGTGGACATTTACTTTTATGAATCATTTAAATTTTAGGTTTCAACACTACATTTTACAAAAATTGTTTTTGTGGTGTCTGTGGTCAATCAAGTTTATAGTCTTCCAATTTAGGCCTTTTGATCGGATGGTGCTAGCAGTGGCTTGTGCTCATGCTGTGTTAATTTGGAAACTCGACAAACAAAATCTGAATATTCGGTTCGTTAAAATGCAATTTTGTGAATTAAATATTTGCAACTTTTTGAGTAGAAAGTAGCTTATCAAAATCTGTTCTCTTTTCAGGTCATCAGTCAATTGCACTGTCATTGAAATGTCATCACTTGCTCCACTGATACAGTGTTTATGGGATTCTGTTTTTGATCAAGCTTTATTTGTTGTTTCGGCATCGTCATCGTGCTTGCAGGTATTTTTTTATCATGCTAAATAGTATTTTCAGGCATTCCCAATAGCTGTAGAAATTTTGAGTTTATTGAAATTTTGGAAGAGGACTCTAAATTTGCTGGAGTTTCTTTCTTCAGGAACACAACATTTACTTCATATATTATTTTTTATAGACTAATTGGATACTAACATAGGATTAGCAAGGCCATTCCTAACCATTGCACAGGCAATTCTTCTTACATAGTCGTATTTTGCGTGCATTTTTAAAAATTTTTTTTCTATTCCATTTTTACTACAGTGATATGGAAAAATGTTTCACAGAAATTTTCTTAAAATCTCCGTTTCATTTTTTTCTTGAAGAGCCTCGTTTTTTGTAGAACGAGTACAACAGTTGGATGTAATATTACTGTGAAGCAAAAACACTAGGTTTCTGTTTAAGAATTATCATATGTTGTGAACTTGAGTTCTGGACTCATCGTGGATTTCCTCTACCAGTAATGCATATGGCGGAAATCCATTATTTTTGCTTAGTAAATGCATTAGGTTTTGGATTCATATTACTATGCAGTAAGTACGTTAGGTTCTGGACACAAATAATGGTGAAAGCGAAATAGTTGGTTCTTGGTCTGGCGGCCGTATTCGTCATGTATGGATTTCCCCTAACGGTGATAAAATAGCCGTTGCATATGACGGAAATGTGATGAGGTACGAGGATTCTGTTGACATCTCTCAATAGGTATAAATAAAAAAATCAAAAAAACAAGGAGTTGTTTAATTTAATTTAGTTCCTCCAACTGTAAAATATTTTTCCATTATATTTGCATAGTTGTTTTTGAAGTGTTTACGATCGTCATTCATGGCATGAAAACCGATGGAAAAAATTGAAAGGTCTTTGTGTAGCAGCAGCGTGGGCTCCGTTAAGTGATGTACTTTTTTTTGCAACAAATAATGAGCCTATTATTCGTGCTGTTCATTTTGTTAAAAAATTCCAGCCACACAGTTTGGAGAACAATCAGTAAGTGGTTTTTATATGACAATAATTCTTTAGTCTACAAGTTAGAAGTAACTATTTTTGATGCATTCAACTTTTTACTATCTTCAGAAGTTCACGACTCATAGTTTTGTTTACAATCTGAATTTTTTTTTTTAATTTAAACAGTTTTGGCTTGATTTTATAATTCACGATTTAACTTTATCGGTTTTCTTGCCTGCTTCTTTGGATTTATAGAATGTTTAAATAATATAAATTGCTTGCATAGTATAGTAAAATTATATAGTATAGTAAAGTGTAAAAAAGACACTAAATTTCCTAAGCAGTGATGGTTCTAAAATGATAGAGAATTTGCAGGTTATCATGTGGATCTCAGGTTACTGTCCCTGTATATGATCTCTCGAGAATAGTACTAGAACATACAGATAGTGACAGGGGTAACAGTAGCAATAGCGATAGTAGGACATGCAAAGTCAATGAATTTATCCGTGATATGAAAATCTCTCCTGATGGACAACGTATTGCTGTTATTTTCAGTGGTAAAATAATTTTATCATTGAACTTACTCAGTTTTTGGCATGAGTTAATTAATCATTTGCATTATGATTAACATACTGCCTTTAACAGTTGGAAGTTCGCTATTCATTTAGCTATTTGTAACATGTGCTTCAACAGGTGTGATGGCACGGGTTTGTTTCTCAAAGGTTTTTATGTTTCACGTGAATACATCTTCCGAATAATTATGTTATATAGCTTTGCTCATAAAGATGTGTTGACACAAAATATTTCACTTTGGCAAAAACTTCTTTCATTAATTTAACTTTTTTAACTTCTTTCTTTCATTAATGACAACGAATATATCAGAAATTAAAAGTTGGACATTACTGTAAGTCACTGACATATGTTAGTGGAAAGAAAAAATTACAGGAAGTTCGAAGATTATTGCTCTGTTTATGGTTGAAACTACGCCATCACTCTTTTTTGCTCCATGCGGATTGATAAACGGTGCAGAAATTTTTGGATCACCAACTATTTTATCATTTTTTCCGAAATTTCAATATGGCTCGTTGCTAGTTATTGTAAGTTTTAAATTATGAGAAATATTTACAAAGACGTCAAACAAAATTCTCAAGCTAAACGTGAAAGGAAGAAAAGGGTCCCACGGTCACTTTTCCTTCATTCGGAAGACCAGTGTGACGACCCTGGCAGGACTCGAACCTGCAGTCTTCGCTTTAGGAGAGCGACGCCTTATCCATTAGGCCACAGGGCCGGCTGATGATCAATCTAATAAAATCAATGAAACAATGAAGTTTTTATATTAGGTAGATTTATTTTTCTAAACGAAAAAATTCATGCAGAGTGATTATTGATTTAATTTGACATGTGTTTTTGGGAGTATTGTCGCAACGTAAATGTACGTTTTGATTTAATCGTTTATAAATTTTACTGATTCCTTTTGTTACTAAAAGGTAGAATTTGTTGATATCATTGCACGTTATGTTAAAAAATGTTGCGTTGTATTAAGCGCATAATCGATATGATTATTGGTTTTTTCATCCTTTCAAACAATTTTTTGATAGGTTTGGTCTACGGGAAAGATGCAGTATATTCCGTTACTCTATGGTTATCTAGCTGGTGAAGGGCTTCATTTAAATTGCACCAAAAAAGACAACTTACTGGATGAAATATCAACAGAGCAGCTACTGATGATAAGTTCAAGGAGTAATGGTGAAATTGAGAGAACAATGTCGAGTCATAGCTCTCTTCATAGCCTAGAGAGTGTTAATGAAAATTCAGAAGCAACATCAAATGTGGATGTAGAGCTGTTCTCTTCAGTGGGACTCTATGATTTACTAACTCTGAAGAGTGCTGAGGAAAAAACCGATATTGCTAATTAATTCAGTTTGTATAGAAAGCAGCTAGACTGTTTATCTGGTAGCTTTTAACCATTTGTATATAAGAAGAAGTATGCCTATCGTTAAATTTGTATTGAAAGAATTGCTTATGAAGAAAGCTTTAATTTTTCTGAATTTGTTGTAAATTTCCGAAATTGTTATTTCTTTTGTCCTGCTGTTTTTTTCTTTTGTGAGGAGAGAGAGAAGAATACAATTCGGAAAACTTTTACATCGTGCTTTCTCTTTGTAAATTTGTTCAAATGATAATTGTATAAATCTAAAGGAAATAACGAAAGCAAATAACGAGAATTAGCAGAATGATGATATTATACCTAATTAGAATCTACGTAAATTAGAATTTAAGAATTACTGCATTAGTGGAACGAAAACAAGGATTTTTTCATTAGTTTGATTTTGTTTGAAGGAAGATCTGTGAAAATATACTATATGAGTGCTGCAACAAAGTTTTCCTATCACACCTATTCATTGAATGTCTCTCACCTGATAGCAGGGAAACTATTAGCAGTGGTAAATTTTGCTTCTCGGTTAAAGTACGCATATCATTTTTACAAGTCAACACTATTGATTAAGTACGAAAAGCAATACTCTATCACTATTCATAGTGTTCAACATTTCCCTAATTACAACAACTATTTTTTCACTTATCAATCAAATTGATTAAACTTAAAAGCATTTTGGTATTATGCTAATTAGCTAAAATGTTATCATCATTTTTGATGTATATTTTTCATGTTAATATTGAATAAATTAGAAATGAAATAATAAAATACTATGAATTAATAATTAGAATTGGAAAAAGTGACTATATTATTTATTTTATTTTAAAAATTATGCGGAATTACAAAATAGCGCAGAAAAACTTCAATCATTTAATATCATTGAAAACATCAATGTTAATCAATGCTACATTATGATTAATATTCTTATCCGAATTGAATAAATTAGCATGTATAAATGATAAATTTAATGATAACAGTATTTTCTTACACTATCTTGTTTCCTATCAAAGATTTCGTGCGGTAGATTATTTATACTTTATTAATTTTCTTTTTCCTTACGATTCTTTTATCATCCAATAATTGTTTCAATCAAATTTATAAACATTTAAAGTGTTATTTCATTTTGAATAACAATAATAATTTTAGAATTATAATCCTATATATTTTTTTTTCAAATTTAACTGACTTTAATTTCAAATTTAACTGACCCTGCCTATTTTTACGTTCACGGAAACAAAAGTGTACAAAACATTTGAACAATTACCTAAGTGGAATAATTCCATCTGAGAGGAAAATCAGAAATGAAGTATGTCAAAAAATTATTCACTCGGAATAATTCGTCAGGTAGTGCAACTGTAAATGATACAAATCGATAGTGACACGTGGGATGGATGATAAGCACAGGTATGGCTAGATAATGATCTATAGAATTAATCAACCGATGAGGATCTTCTCAACATAATGTATATATGTGTGCGTGTGCGTGTACGTGTGTGTGTGCGTGCGTGTGTGTATGTGTGTAATTGAATTCTATATGTACGGGTATTCGTGTGCTACCAATCACACATTTACACTCTGACGCGGCGGATATAAACAGTAAAATTTTCGGACGAAGCCAAAGATTATTATAGAACGTTGAAATTCTTCTTTGTCTTAATAGTTGTCGACGATTGTCTGTTGCAAGCTTCTCTCACAATAAAATAATTTTAAATATTTTACCACTTTGAGAAGGAGTAAATTATTTACCAGTTAAATTGTACAACATAATGCGTAAACAGAAATATCGCAAGATAAACGTGTACTATTTTTAGTTTCAATAATAGTAATAATAATAATAGCTAATAATAATTAATAACAATAGTAACAATAATTAGTAATAATTAATAATAGTAACTAATAATAATAATAGATAATAATAATAATAAAATAATAATAATAATAATAGTAATAATAATAACTAATAGTAATTAATAATAATAACAATAGTAACAATAATTAGTAATAATTAATAATAGTAATTAATAATAATAATTGATAATAATAATAATAATAATAATAAAATAATAATAATAGTAATAATAATAACTAATAGTAACAATAATTAGTAATAATTAATAATAGTAATTAATAATAATAATTGATAATAATTAATGATCATAATGATTAATAATAATAAATAATAATTAATGAGAATAATAATAATAATAATAACAATTAATAGTAATAATAGTAACATAGTAATAATAATAATAATTAATAATAACAAACAGTGGTAAGAGAGAAGCAATGACGGCAACAACAATGAAAGGTGTCAATAAACAATAATGATATTCAACTAACATTGCTACCGCATATCCATCCAGTCATCCATTCTCTTTTCACCACCCATTAACCGATCTATCTATTAACCGATCTATTGGTCAATGGGGAAAAGCAGGTCATCATCACCTAAACGTCATCCGTACGAATGATAATTTTGCAAAAAGATGCATTATTATCGGTCGTAGATGTGAACAATGCTGAAAATATGCATTATCCGATCGTTGTATAAATATATTTGTCATATTCACATATGTTTGTTGTCACTTCATATTTTTCATTTATACAATAAGATTAATTGATTCGTAAATTCTTCTCACGTAAATTTACGGAACTCTTTGTTAACTAATTGATAATCATTTTGAAAATGAACAATGGTATTTGTTATATTAAATTATTTCTAAGATCATTTTACTTTTGTAATAATAGCAATAAGTGATTGGAAATTAAATTTATCTTTAATACCTTAAAAATAATTTTTAGTTTGAAAATTAGTTTTTTCGCTTTTTTCCTTGGAATATTAAAAAAAAATGTGTAAAAAAAAATTTTGTTTTACAATTAAAATTTTGAAATTTTGGTTTTTTAATTTTGCAAAAGAAAAAAGAATGAAAAGAGAATGTTTGATAAAAATGCAATTTAATTTAAAAATTTTATGGTATTTAGAAGATATACACTTACATATTTGTAAATAGTAATTAATGAATTTTAAGTGGAAAATTTTTGATTTGTTGAAAAAGGAAATTGAAAAAGTATTTCGAATAAAATTTGCATAACTATAAATTTATTTTTTTGTTTTTCTTCCTCCTTCTTTTGCGATTTAATTGAGCGAAAATTAAAATGATCGTTTGGTGAAATTTTCCAAACTTCTCATTTCATTTCATTTTTCAATCACAAAATGTTATATGCAATAAATTATAAAAACTAAAGTGTATAATCGAATTTCACTTCAATTTCATTCCATAAATGTAATTTTGAAATGTTAAAAGATTGCATTTATGTAAGTACACGTTTAGTTTATGAAATTATTGCTATTTACAATATTTGACTAATATAATTATGACAAATATAATTAGACCATTAGTAATAAGTCTTATTTAATTTAATTAATTGTTTAACTAGTTAATTAGATTGGTTGCTTTGAGCGATCGGTTGGTTGGTTGCTTGGTTGGTCGGTTGGTTGGTTGGTCGGTTGGTCGGTTGGTTGGTTGGTTGGTCGGTCGGTCGGTTGGTTGATTGGTTAATTTTGTTCGCATTCCACTCATCCCAATGAGAGTAATTGGGAAGGGAATGATGGAGGAAAAAGAGTGAGTCAGTTGGTTTGCTAAAATTTTCGTTGATTCGGTTGTAACCGTTCCTACTACGCCTACAACTAATCAACAACAGGACGACCAAACCGTCAGCACTACCTTTTTCCTATCATCTCATAATAATTGTTTATTTCACGCTCTTACTATGTAATTTTATCTTCCACCAGTTTTATTGTAATTGATTTTACTATTGTTATCATTGTTATCACTATCAATATCATTATTATTATCTGTTATCAATTCTCATTGTTAGCAATATTAATGTCATTTACAATTATTATTATCATTTATTGCTATTATTTAATTATTATTATTACTAATTATAATTATTATTATTATTATTATTATTATTATTATTTATTATTATTATTATTATTATTTATTATTATTATTATTATTATTATTATTATTATTATTATTATTATTATTATTATTATTATTATTATTATTATTATTATTATTATTATTATTATTATTATTATCATTATCATTATCATTATCATTATTATTATTATTATTATTATTATTGGTACTAGTATTATTACTGTCATTATTATTAATTATCATTATTATTTATTATGTTATTTATTATGATCAATTGCGATCATCAATTATCGTTATTAAGTTATCATGCTTAATTACAAGATCGAATGGTAATAATAGTTATAGTCATTTTGTAAGAGTTTAATTACGATGACAGAAGCGAGAGAGAGAGAGAAAGGGAGAAAGAAAAAAGAGTGCGAAAAGGAAAATGATTAGAGTAAGTAGGATGGGAAGAGTGAAAACATTTGTCATCGATATTTCTTCCTAAATCTAAACTACCTTATCACATCTTCCTCTTCTCCTCTCTTCCATACTTTCTGCACTTTTATCAGAAAATTAAATTTTAATATAAAATTATCTCACTAACTATTCGTATCCTTCTCTTCCACAAATATTTATCCATCAGGAACGATTATGAATGAAAAAATAGTTCATTTTTCCCTGATTGAAACATATTTTTTGTATTTTATAATTTCACTTCAAAAAATTTTTTTGTTTCAATATTTCAATATTTCATATTTTTAATTTCCTATTTCAATTTCCTTTTCCAATATTTTGCATTTCCAAAAAATTTCAACTTTTCTTGTTCTTCCTCTTCTTGGCTATTAAATATTACGATATCGCATTTATTTATCTTTTTCTTCGTAGAAAGGAAAGTGAATGAGTGCTTGGTTCTTTCATACTTTTATATTCCTCCTATCTTTTGCAACTTTTTTTTAATCCTTTCATTTTCTTATATTTTAAATCAATGAACGTTGAAATTTCAGCTTTTTAAATTAATTAGCACGAAAAATTTGCAAATTTCAAAACTTTTTAGCAAATGAAAAATGAATAATAATTATTCAGTAGTTTTAATAAATTTATTTTTATAATAGAAAAAAAAAGAACTGAAAGACGAGAGAGAGAGAGAGAGAGAGAGAGAGAGGAAGAGGGAGGAACGAAGGATAAAACAGCGAGTTCAATAAATTAAATTAGAATTCATACGGTTCATATTTTAATTTCTCGTGTTTCAGTATTTCATTTCGTATGTTTTAATTTAATTTCAAATAATTTCAACTTTTTTTTTGTTTTATTCTTTTGTTGTTTGCAGATAGATTATACATTATTATGTGACAATTTCTCATATTACTACAATCAAAATTTATTAATTGCGATTTATTTTAACTGCTACAACAAATACATTGCTAGCCTATTGCAATTTATTTTACAGCGATTACTTTTTTCATCAATCATTTGATGATTATTACTATTTAATTAATATTACTGCTACTGTATTACTAGTATCACTTACTACTATATAGCTAATATCACTATTATAACTACTGCTATATAGCTAGTATCACTATTATTATCATCAATTTTCTCTTCGTTACATAGAGAAAAAAAGAAGTACAACTGTATAAATTTAATTTTTCTTTTTGCCTTAAAAAAGGAAGAAAAACGTTTTCATCCATCACTGGTAAATTATAAATTTTGAAAACGAAATATTTTTGCCCCTTGAAATAATGGTTGTAACATTTGGTGATCAACATTTGGAGCAACTTTATCAGCAATCACTTCTAGCTCACTCACGTCTACATTTGCTACATTTACAATGCCTTTGGCTTGCCTATTATTTATTTGTTGGTTTAATTCATCTATTACAATTTGATTTTATGCTTATTATTAATGGAATTAGTGCTATTGTATGTTTTATCTTATTAATTTATCTACTTATTAAACCTACCGTACTTCACTGCATACTGTATGGTACCGTACAACTACTCGCAACAACAACAATTGCACTATTACCGTACGACTACTCTGCACTATTGCCTATTTCATTAGTTATTTTTACAATTTATACATTAATATCAATGAGGATTATTTATTCTGTAATTATTTGCGCAACATTATCAGTGCTACAATTACTTGCGTTAATTTTTCTCACGCAACTATCACTCACAGTAAGTCAGGTAATAGTTATTCTACTACTTATTATTTTATAAATTAAACAAATAAGTAAAATATTCATAAGTATATAAGAAGAGAAAATTAACAGGTATACAACAAAATTCATAAATAAATGAGAAAAGGAAATTAATAGGTAAATAAAGGGTTTTTTTTTATCCTTTCACTTCTCCATTAATAATTTTTATTCATTTGAAGTAAAAAAAACGAAAGACAAAAATTAATTAAATAAGTAAAAATGAATTAATGAGTAAAGATTACTTTTATTAATGTTAAATAATGAAAGTATTATTACCTAACTCTATCCCCCTTTCTTTTCCTCAATTTTTAAGCATTAAACAACCTATTTAAATTACAACAATAAAATTTAAATCCATATTTTCATCCGTAATTAACTTATGAGTGAAACCTTTTTTATTTTTTAAAAATTTCACAAATTTATTCACATTTCTTTTTTTTTTTAGTTATCCCTGTAGGAACTACTTACAACAACAACAATTTCTCCAACCATTTCATTTTATTTTTCGCGTATTAGTAATTATAAATGAAGCATTTAAATATGTGAAATTTAATTTGATAAATTAAATGTTTACAATATTTGATTTGTTTAGCGATGAAGAAGTTTTGAATAATGTCAGTAATTAATTAACTATCGAGCGAAATACATTTGATAAATATTGCTCAACACTTAGCGTTTAATGTGAGTATAAACAGGGAAGGTCAAAGTATAAATTGTTCATTCTTACAACTTTAATTTTGGTTTCAATTTTTGAAATATTTCATGTACGCATTCATCACTTGACAAATCCTTGAATAGAAGTGAAAAAAAAAAGAAACGAAAGATATTTCAGTGAATTTTGAAAATTTTATTATTTAAAATTATCGCGGAAAACAGGAAATAAAAAGTGAACAGGAAGAGAGGGAGAGCGAAGAGATGAAGAGAGATGTGATGAGAGAGAATTATTAATTATAATTTAAATAAAATACTACCAATAATCATTGATAATTTACTAATTTTTAAAAACTGCTAAAAAAGTGCTAAATGATGAAGTTTCATGTAAAAAAAGAAGGAATAAGAATTAATATTAAATTAAATAAATATAGCATTTAATGAATTCTCTTTTATTGAAGTTATCAAAGTAACAGTAACAGTTACTTTTTCCTTTTCCCTCTTTTCTTTCTTTGTATGTTTTGTCAAAAATTAAAAAAAAAAGTATTTTCAAGCCTTTAAGGCATTTCTTTTTTCTTTTCTTTTTTTTTTGTTACTCGTTGCCTATGAACTTGAAATGTGTGGAAATTTTTGCCCAAACGACGACAGCTGGCTGTATGATTTAATGGATGCAAAAATTTGATAAATGTTAGAGGTGGAAGTGCTGGTGAAATTTTGATAAATTGTTGAAATTTTAAAATTTATGATAGGATGAAAAAACACTGAAAAATCAACTAACATTATTTAAATAATTAATTTTATTACTCCTTTTGCTAATAGCTCTTAAAATTTAAGTATTATTATCGATTTATTTTCTCTTTCTTTTTTTTTGTAATTTTTCGAAAATTTTTATCAGAGCTATTTTATTGATCATTTTTTTTGCATCTATCTCTATCATTTCATATCTTTCTCCCTCTCTTTTCTCTCACCTACCTTTTTTTTCTTTCTTTTCCTCTCTCTCTCTCGCGCTCTCTTAGTCACTGTTACCTTTTTTCCCTTCTCTTCATTTATTTCATTTCCTGTTTTTTAGGTATAGTATGAAACTATTTGATTTAATTCCTAATTAAATACTTATCACAGTGCACACATTCCAATTACCCAATTTGATAATTTAATTCATTCACTAATTTAACTTAATTCATTCAATAACTTAGTTTTTAGTCTATTATGTTGAAAAAAGATTAATAAATAATTAAAAATTTTATAATTAATTATATATATGTATTTTTTTTCCTCTCAAATTCATTAACTTTGAAAAAAAAATTTTTTTTTACCACTCTTTTTTAAAAAAAACTGTAAAACATTTAAATAAACATTAATCAATTCTATAAAAAAAATGGATTAAATTAAAAATTCTTGTTTTTATTTTCAAAAATGATATTTCGCTTTATATCTTTTTATATTCAATTTGAAATGCTTCATCATTTATCGATTGCATTCTTAATCGCAGTATTAAATAGTACTTATCATATTGGGAATGTATAAATTTATTTGCTCCACACGTTTGCAAACGTAAAATTTTTCAATTTTTGAATACAAAATTAAAAAAAAAAGAACAAACGTCAATTTATCAAATTTAAAATGAAATTATCAGGGAAAAAAATAAAGTAATTAATTCTTTTATTCGCTAAATTTGTTTGATTTTGAGTGAAAAGAAAAATTTTTTTCTTTTTTTCTTTTTGAAGTACTTAGTATAATGAAACGTAGGAGGAAATATGAAAAAAAATTTTTTTTAAGCAATTAATTTATGAAATTATGAATAAATTAAAAATGGGAAATACGTGATGCATTTAAATGAATGGTTATTCTTGAAATTTTTAATCGTTAAAATTATCCATAAATTTATTTGAAAAATGTGAAATGAAAAAGGAAGTTCATTGTATGTTATTTTTCAATTTATGAAAGTTCTGAAATAAAAAATTTCATTGTTTAATTGAATAACTATAATTGAATAACTGTAATACCAATAATTATTGGTAATATTTTATTTATATTATAATTAATAATTCTCTCTCATCAAATCTCTCTTTATCTCTCGCCCTCCCTCTCTCCCTGCCCACTTTTTCTTCCCTGTTTTCCGCAATAATACGAAGTGAAAATGCAATGTGTGTATTATTTCAAAGGCATACAATTTTTTCTTCTCCTTTTTTTCCATTAATTTTGAATTTTATTCTTTTTTTGTTCTTCCGTTTTTTTTAAAAAATTGTACTTTTTTTTTCTTTAAAAAATATGAAATTTTTTGAATATAGTCGTTAGTCTTACTTTGCAATTATTAGTTTATAATAGGAGGAAGTGGAAAGATAGTCAAAGAAAAAAAATGAATGGAATTGATTTTTTTAGATTTTTTTTGTTTTTTTTATTTTAATAAAACGAATAATTTAAATGGTTCAAAGGTTTTCATTCTAATGGGAGGAACTAGAAAAGCAGTAAATTTGGACTAATTTTTTCACGAAATATGGCGAAAGCTTTTTTTTTACTTATCAGATATTTGTAGTAAATGTTCATAATTTACTTAAAAGTAGAAGTTATAGGAAATAATTATTGGTATTAAATATTAGGTTAAGTATTAAGCATTGTAATGCCACGTGTTTAAGGTATTAAGTATTATAATACTAAATGAAATATAAGAGTATTAGAAGAAATTCCATTCTATTTCAGTAAATTTGATTATTTTTATTGTGATGAAAAATTCGATGATTTTATTTTTTCTATTCAAAATTTTCATTTCACGAAGTTTTTTTCCTAAGTAGATCAGTTTTAAATAAAATTTGTCAGCATAAATTCAAATTTTAAAAGTTTAGTTTTGTTCATTTTCATTTTCTATTTCTTTCCCTTTTTCTTTAAAAAAAAGGCTTGGTTTAATTTAAATTAAAATTTTCTTTATTTTAATTACAAATGTTCTTCTGTTAAGCTAATTGAAATGCTATTTTTTTTCTATTTTAAATATTTTTGTAAAAAACAATATGAATAAAATAGTCTGTAATTAATCTTACTTTGTAGGATGCGATAATTAGTGATGAAAAAAAAGGAAATACATTTAAACAGTTTGCTGGTAAGAGGTATGGAAGAGTGAATAATAACCAGGAAGTAATAGGTGCGAAATATCAGTAACGGAAAGAAAAGATAAATTTGAAAAAGATCAAAAAAAAATTAAAAAATTTATCATCATTTAAAAACAAAAAAATTTAAAAATAATTACCAACATTATATCGTTAATTTAAAATTTCATAAATTGTTAACAAATTACTTTCAAGTTTTTAAATGACTAATACAAGTTTTTGCTTGTTAAATAAAAAATGAAAAATGACATTTAAAATATTACTGCTAATTTTTTGCTTTCTCTGCAAAATATCAATTCGTTCGTTTTTCCTTTTTATCTGACCTAAAATTTACAATTCCATTTCAAGAAATGATAATTTATCCGATGAATTAGTAACAAAATTTTATCTTGCCAATTAATTAGTTTATTAGTTGTTGTAATTACTAAAATTAACGAGGCAAAAGATCATCTATCAATTGATCATTTGTTGCAACATTAAAATTTTTTTATACAATTTTATTTTATACGAGCGATTCGTAAAATTGCTTTTGCAGACAATCAATTTCATATTATAATGTTTTCAACCATTCTTATCAGCAAAATATATACGAAAAAATTTTTAAATTGATAAAATTTCAAATATCAATTTAACAATAATAAATGCGGCAATGGCGGGCAATTTGCAAATCAGATTTCCTAAAATTAAACAAAAAGTAAGCAAATAAATGTATTAAATTGATTAGCAATTATAAATAAAATTATTATAAGGGAATTGTAAATTTAAAATTGTAAATTTTCAAAATATTATTTACCTGTAATACCCATAATTACTATACTTTTCGCCTATAAGACCTAAAATTGTTATACTAAAATTAATCCTGCATCACATATTGTATTTTTTTCTGTATTTTTTCCGCAAGGAAAAGTTTAATTTGTTATTTTAATTGTTTGTTGCTTTTTCTTCCTCTTCGTTTGTTTAATTTTATTTTATTTTACATTCTCCCACATCATGAAACTTTCATTTTCTAACTTAAAAAAAAATTTTTTTGAAAAAAATTGTGGAAAACCTTTCGTCTACATTTCTTATTTTTTCTTCAAAATTTTCAAATTAAAAACAAATGAAATATGAATTTTGTGTTTTTGTAAATTCTGAAACAAAAAATTTTGCCGACAGTAGAAGTAAATAGAATTTATTTTTTCTTTATTTTTTGAAAAATTAAATGAAATAATAAAAGTTCATGCGAGTGAAATTAACAATTTAAACCTCATATTTCACATTTATCATATTCCTACCTGTCCCTTTGCTTTATCATATCTAAATTGATCGATTCTCACCTGATATCTTATCACAAATGTTAGCTTTTATCAGAGACATATGCGCCATTTTGTGCTATGACAAATTTCTACATATTTATTTAAATCTATAAGACGTTAACAAAAAAAAATGAAAGATCGGAGGAATTTGTTCTTCTTTTTTTTCCTTTTTCATTTACTTATCAGTCAACCGGAAATGCTAACATCAAAGTGAATAAGAGAAGCAAAAAAAATGAAAAAAAAAACGGAAAAGGAAACAAAATGAAGTTTTGAGGCGGAAGTGAAAGATGAGAGAATATGCCGCATATATCTTAACATATAATAGCAAAATATGCATCGAGCGCAAATGTCATATGAATTCTTGCATTTTAAATTCTCTTCTTTTCCTTTCATTCATTCTTCATTTTTTTTATTTTATTAATGAATGTAAGAGAGAGAAATGTGTAATAATGTGAAGAAATCAATGAAAAACTTTTTAAAATAGTACTATTTTAATGAACATTTTCTTTTCTCTCTTTCTTTCTCTCTCTCTCTCATTCTCTCATTCTCACTCTTTCATTTTTTTTGATTATAAAATTGAAACTCATTTCATTGATTATGAAATTGAAAGGGTGAAAAGAAGGGGGAGTAGGGAAGGACAGAAAAAAAGAAGCATTAGAAATAATTTTTTAAATGTTGAAGGATGAATTAAAAAATGATAATTTAAGAAATAGTTCAGGCAGTTTAAGAAAAGGTGATAGATGGATTGAGATATTCAAATTATCTCATTCATTTTTTTTTGGAGACTGTTATTTGAGAAAAATTTATTTTAATGTGACATAATACATTTTGTGCTATTAGACGAAATATTTTATCACTTTTTTCTTTCATCTTTTTTTTAGCAAAATTATTTCAGTGGAATTTTTTTGCAAAATTATTTCAGTGGAATTTTTTTGCAAAATATAAAAAAAAAAAGATTTTTAAGTGATATTCAAAAATTTCAATTAGTATTTGCATTTATCACTAATAGATAGTGTCTTTTTTAGGAATAGTTTTTTTTTTTTATTAAAACATGCAAAAGTTGGAAAACTTTGAATTTTTATTAATTGTAACTGTTAACATTGTTTGATTAACTTCCGCTAAATCCTAAAAAAAAATTTGAAATTCTCAATGGCACCTATGTTTAGCGAGTAATCAATGCAATTTGGATTTATCAGTAAAAAAATTTTACGGTAATAAGTAAAAGAGCATATGTAGGATAACATTGGAATTAGGTGATAACAGTCACTGATAATCTTTAATTATCAATGTTTGACGCATCTGACACATCTTCTTTAATAATTACGAAAATTTGCTAAATCGAAAAATTACTTTATTGCTTCAGCATTTTTTTTTGATTTTAAAAATGACCTGCATCAATAGTTTTTTGCAATTTATTTCGCTTTTCATTGATATTATTGAATATTAATTGTTTTAGATTTTTAGTATTAAATTAAATGAATTAGTAAGTAGGGAGATTAGACACTTAAAAATATCAAATAAAATATACCGCAATGGCTGAAATTTATGTCTTCTAATATATTTTCCGTTTTTTTTACGGAAAAGAATTAATTTACAAAGAAAAAAATTTTTTTCTTTGTAGTGGCATTCAATCAATTTTGCCTTTCGTTAAATCTTAACCGGTTTTTTGTGTTCACTTGAAAATTTTACTCTTTCTCATTTTGGGATATATTTAAATGGAATATATTATTTGAAGTAAAAATTTAGAAGCTTCTCTATTTATATTTATTTTACACAACAAAAAATTTTTAAATGAACGCTTAAAGAAAAAACAATACTAAAAATTACGATTTCAGGAAAACGAATAGTTCTTTTCTTTTTCCTCTACCAAATGCCGCAAATCTTTAAAGGGATTTTTATTTTTAATTTATTTTTAAACGGTATTTTTCCTCTGCTTTTCTAATCCTTTTCCAAGAGATTAATGCAATTTGTTGGTAATTTGCGGAGAAAATAAAAATTTTCTAAGAATGCTTATATCTTTCTGGTAATTTATTTTTATGAAATCAGATAAAATTCACTTTTAAAAGATAAATTTTTTATTGAATTTTTTTTAACTTGTGAGAAGATTCAAAATTTTTCCTTTCATAATAAAATTATTTACAGCGCATAAGTTGCCCATTATGATTTTGCTTTTTTTTTTGGAGAATTACTACAAAAATAAAGAAGGGAATGTCGCAAACTGCGTATTTTTGTCATTACAATGTATTCAATCAACAATTGCCATTTGTTATGTTACAATCAGTGAAAACACGCTTGGTTCGTAACAAAACCACAATATTTTGATTACATCACTTCATAATGCAACCATGTTTTATCATAGGGACAAGGATTGATAACCATATGAAATGAGAGATGTGTGTCGCAGATAAAATGATAGCAACAATTAATAATAAAATGATAAATGAACTAATATGTAGTTTTTGCTTAAACAATAGTGAATGAAGAAAGAGATAAAAATGATTGCTTAATTGTTACGAATTTAATATAATTGAAAAATTAAACGTGCAACTAATGAAAGAGATGACTTCTCATGAAAAAAAGAATTGTATTCGTAGTATAATTCATTGACTGTCTTTGTTTTATTGTTCATGAAAAAAAAATGAGGACGCCACTTCAATCGTTGTTAATTAATAAATCAAGGTAATTTAAAGGTCGGCTAAAAATCTGAAACAATCACACACTTTTCAGTAATTGATAAATAGGACCAGTTTATTTAATAGCAAGAAAATACAGAATGATTTTTGTCAATTAACGCAGAACTAAATTTGAAAAAAAAACAATGAAGCTAAATTATGCATGTAATGCGCAAGATATTTTCGATACGTGAGACATACTGTTGCAAAGCGTCATATGTTGACTGTAGGCTAATTATTTAATCTTTTTTGAAAAGTACCACTGAGAGTCTCGAAAAAAATGAAAAAAAGAAAAGTTTTCAGTTTTTGGCGATAGCAATTTTCCATGTTTGGGTACATTTCATCGGGTTTTACTCATATTCAACACGGGAGCAAATTTGTCGTGCCGCTTTCCTGCGTGCCAGGAATGCATTTGCAGCAGAAGAACGCGCTAGTCAAGAAAATGCTAGGCTCGTAAGTCTTGCTTTTTTTTTCTTTTTTTTATAAGTTATTTTTGTATACAGTAAAGTGATCGATCACTTTCTTAGTTTCATGTTGTATCTTTCTGTTTCATTTTTGCATAATTTGAATCATCTAAAGATTCTCTGGCTGAAATTTGCATTGGGAGAAATTTCTTAAGCAAAATAGCCTTGTAACAATTTTCCTTTCTTAAGATTTCCAACTAAAATTTATATTGGAAGAAAATAATTTGGAATAATTTTCAAAATTTCACCCACGTATACCTGGAAAGTCAGCTCTCACTGTTTCATTTATTTTCGTTATTTAGCTAATACAGTATCAAACTTGTTTACTTTTATCCGTTAAAGGAAGTAAATTTGTTTTATATACATAAATATGATTATAATCTCTGATATCATTATCAGGCTGATAATTTATCTGTACAGTCAGCCAGAATTAAATATACTTCCCTTTTGTTCATGCAAAAGTGCTCTTTATTTCTTTATATTTTTGATAAATTACAACTTTTTGTTTCTTTTTGAAATCCTTGAGAAGTGTTAAACAGACTTGTTTGAAGAAAAAAAAATTTCAAAAATTAGAAAATATTATTGAGTGAGAAAAAATTGCCAACGATTTGTTATATGCATGCCATTTTTAGCCAAAAGATTTTGTCGAAAAGAATTTGCAAAAAAAAAAATTTTTAAAAAATTTCAGATATCTAAGATTTTAAGTTTTCTTCCTCTAAAATAATTATTAGTTTTACATTTTCTAAAACAAACATTTGTCATTTAAATGGGATGAAAAAACTGGTGCTATATTATTTTTAGCGTATTTAATCTTCGTATTTCTCAATGATGTGAGATGAAGTATGAGATGAAAGAGAAATTTAAAAGTTTAAATATTAAATGTTTATAATTAACATATAATAAGTATTATCAGAAGTTAAGTTCGCTAAGTTACCTTGAAATTCAAATGCTTATCAATTACACTTTAAAAACTTCTCTAAATCTGTCTGAATCATACGGATCAATAAATCCGTTCTGATAAGATAGTATGAATAGATTTGATTGAGTGGAGAAATATTCACAAATGTGCACTTTGCAGTTGTCCAAATCCTTCACTTTCCATCTTTCCCGGTATTCCCCAGAGCATATTTGCTAATTAATCATGTGTCACCATTTCCCAATAACTTATTATTGCAACATAAATAGCAAATTTTTATTGTTTGCAACAATATCGACATAAAATGAAACAAATAATGGCGCATATAACAAAAGTATTAGCAAAATTATGGAAACGTGAAAAACAAATATTTACGTTTATGCTTACGCAAATGTATCAAACGATTTTCTGATTTTACGTGATTATTATAAAGTTGCGCACACGTAATACACACAATGAATCAATAATGATTGAAAGAAAAAATAAAAATTTATAAATTTCTAACAATACCACTACTACAACAAATATTATTTATATTACAGATGGATTTGTTGCAAACTGCAGTACCGTCACATTTAGTGCATACAGCACGTCAACAATTTACCAAATCTCCACCAACAATTTACACCGAACATTATAATCAGACAAGGTTATCAAATTTTACACTTTTTATTTCAAAAATTAAAAACACTTTTTTGTTAATTTCATTTATAATTAAAATGTTACATTCACAATGTTATTTGAAAAGTGATTTTTTTTATACTTTTTCTTTTCTTTCTCATTAAATATGAACAATTTTACATCAAATTTTCAATTAATTAATTTTAGAGGAAAATTATCACACTCATACTTGTTATCATGATAATAAACGTTAATGATAAGTATGATAAACATTTCTGCAAATAGTTCCTAATTTCTCACTTTTCATTTCAAAAATAAAAAAAACTTTTTTTTTGAAGAAATAATTTTCTGCAAAAACAAAGGAAGAAAAAGCTCGAAGAAGCTATACTGTTATTTTTTATTTTTTATTTTTTTTGTTATTTTTTTATTATAAAATTTTTTTATTTTTTTGTTATTTTTTTTTTGATTTTTGCTTTTTTTTGCTATTTTTTTGCTTTTTTTTGATAAATATGCTAAGAGTTAAGAGTTCATAAATTACAGTGTTGTATACTGTCGTTTGGTTGGTTTGGAAGATATTTTGTCGTGCTGTAGCGCGCAAGATTCATCACAATTACTAAATGAGTTCAATTCACGAATTGATCAAATTATCAGAGTAAAATTTTTAAAAAATTTTTTCTTTTCATTGCTAAATATTTTGAATGAAATAATCAATTAATTGTAAAATACATGAATTTTTGGTTAATTACAATTATTATTTTTATTAACAAAATAAACATACCAATACAATATTTATTATTTTTTAATATCATGAACGAATCATAAAATTACTGACAACGAGATAAGGTTTAATTTGTATATTTAATAAATTTTAAATGATATATTTAGAAAGAAAAAATAAATAATATATTTAGCAATTTATAAACTTAACGATTTTAACAAATCTAACAAATTAAAACAATGTCGTTTTTTTTTCTTGCAATATCAAATAAAATCTGTTTAAAATAAAACTTTAGAGATATTTTGAAATTTAATTGTTTAAAAGAATAGAAGATTAATTATGAGAATTAATGAAGAGAAAAATTTTCAAAGATTCTATTTCGTTCCTTTTTTTTTCTTTTCCCATTTCTTTTTTTTTCAGAAATATTTTGTTAAGAAGAGCTCATTTCATTATCTTTTTTTTCCTTTCTCCCTTCTCCTTTCCGTCTTCACTTTTTTTTTCTTCCTTTTTCCTTTCCTTCTCTACTTTTTTTTTTCGTTTTTGCTATAAAATTTTGAAGATATTTTAAACTTCAAAAAAAGTAACTTTGTAAACTGATATCTTAGATAGTGAAAAAAACAAGAGAAAAAGAAAATTGAAACGAAAGAAGAAAAGGCGATAGTCTGATTTGAGCATTCCTTTCTATTATGTCACTTTGACTATTATTATTGCTGTTGGTTCTTTTTTTGAGGGAATATTGAAATGATGCAAATTTGCGAGTTGGACATCATTTTCTCAAACATTTTTAAAGTGACACTGTAACACAAAAAATAGATAGTAAAAGTAAGCGGAACGAAGATGTGAAAATTTACGGATGGAAACAGCTGTTGTGACAAAAGGAAAAAGAAAAGTTATATTTGTTTCGGTAGGAAGAAAGGAATTAAATTTGAAAAGATTTGCGAGAAAGTAGTGAGATTGTCTAACTGACTAAAACAATTTTTAGGTTTTTTTTTAGAACGAAAGAAAAAAGAAAAAAAAAAAGAAATGGAAGGGACCAATTGCCTGACGATATATAGGAAAGTGAATAAACCATTATAACTGAATGTCACGAAATAACATTTAAATTCAATTTGATTTTTTTTCTCTTCAAAATCATTCCGTATGAGAAATAAATGATAAAGCATTTATGAGGTAATTTATTTTTCTACTAAAAATTTATTTTTGCTTTATTATTAGCAACTTTTATTGATAATAGGAACTATTAGAACATCTTTTGCTTTCGTTTGACTTTTTAGATGAGATGTAATTTGAAATTGATTGTTTAAAATTGATTTTCTTTTTTGCAATTCTCAAATACCCCATAGCTCCTATTACTATACAAGACGCCAAATCAATTTTGGTTTTTTTTTCAGTTCTTAATTTTTTTTTAAAATTCTTCCACTACAGAAGAAAGAATGGAAAAAGAATTTATCAGGAAAAAAATGTAACCGAAATTTCTGCTAACAATGAGAGGAAGAATAAATGAAAAATTTTTGCAAATTGGTATATATGAAAATTGAAATTGAACTAATCTAAAAGAAAAATATTCAGTAATGATGATGTGTTTGATAAAATTCAGATAAGTGAGTGATAATAACTGCCCAATTGCGCATTAAATTTGAATCGAATTTGGGAATTTAAAAGTTCCGTTTTAATTTCCAATTTTTACCAGAATTGAAGTTTCGAAATCTTTATACTATTTAGAGAAGACGAGTAAATTAAAGTAATAAATAAATAAATAAATAAACAAATATATATATATATATATATATATATATATATATATATATATATATATATACGTATAAGGCAACCAAAGAAGTAAATAAATTAATGAGTAAATAAATGATGAAAATGAAGATGAAAACGATTTGTGTTAAATGTCAACGTAACACAACAGATTTTCATTCGTAATTTACTTTCGGTTTCTTCTATCATCTCTCTGTGCTACACTGTTTGCTACTACTAGTGAGCGAGTGTTTAACCGATTTTATTGAAAAGATAATTGAAAAGCAAATAAATTAATAAGATTGAACTAAACAAGAAGATACTACTGGTATTGATGGAAATAGCAAGTAAAAGAAAAAAAAGACAAGAAAGTGAACAATTGAAATTCATTACAGAAATGTGGTTGCATTCGATTGCAATCGGATGGTATTCTGGTAATTTCGGGTATACCAGCAGCACGAGATGATCACCTGAAGAATGCAATTGCTTTTGCATGTGATTTGCAATCACTTGTACGGTTAGTTTTTAATTTCTATTAATTTTTTAGTTTTTACTGTATTATTGTATTTTCTTTTTTGGCAATTGTTAAGTATTTGATTATTAATAATTATTTTAATTTAGAAGCTTTTGTGATGCAACAATTGTGGATTTGCAATTACGTTGTGGAATTGAATGTGGTTCGGTATCATGTGGAATATTTGGCTTAACAAAGTGGCACTATGATGCTATTGGTTATCCAATTGAAGAAGCTATTAATATTGAGCGTATCGCTCCTGAAAGGTAACTTATCATTTCATATATCGAAATTAGCAATTATAAGCTGTTGCAGGGAAATTGGTAATTATGAATCATAATATATTAGATTTTGATAAATCAGAAATTATGATTGTAGTATGTCAAATTTTGATAATTCATAATCATAGTACACCAAATTTAGATAATTCAGAAGTTATGAATCGTAGTAGTGCATCATACTTTAAGAAATCATAAATTATGAATCGTAATACATCAGATCAGAAATTATGAATCGTAGTACATCAAATTTGATTTTGTTTGGTCGTTTGTTTCATACAATTACTGAATTATTACTATTTTATAACTAACATCTATTGCATTCCTTCTAAATAACAACCGAAAGTTTGTTTTAGTTTTTGTGTTTGCTTTTTTATTTTAATTTTTAAACGGAAAATTTACATAATTGGAAAGTATTTTAGTGGAATATACGTAGCAGAAGCAGCAAAACGTCAAGTTGAATGCAACTTTCGATTTGAAAAATGTGGACAACTTTGGCGTATTGCAACTGATCAACATCATTACGGCACTGCTAGTAGTTTGCCATCAACAATACTATTTCCAAATTTAAAACGTTTTTCATTAATTACTGTACCACAGGCAGTTAACAGGCTACTGCAGACAATATCATCGGCTAATGATACTTTGCTGAAAAATAGTGCTACAATGGGTGGACGTCGGAAAAAGTTAGATTAATTATTATTTTTTTTAAAAAAATTATTTCAGTTATAATTTAAATGCTTATTGATAAATATGAAGTAAACAGTGCATCAAAGTTTTTTTTTAAAAAAAAACTAAATTGTCAAATAAATTGCTAAGTTAAATATATCGGAAGAAAAAAGAATTTCATAATTTACTTTTACAATGTAATAGATATACTGAGCATCAAATGTTTAAAAGACTAGTTGAAGAAGGAAAAATATTTTGGTGTAGGAGAAATAAGATGAAATTTTAAAAAGTTTAATTAATTTAACTTTTTAATTTTTATTTTTCAAAACTTTAATTAAAGAGATTTTGCAGACGAGCGGATAAATTGACATTAATGAATGGGAGAAAAAGCATTGACAAATGCGACAGTAGCAGAAGTTTGATGCGTAGTTGGTTATTGTGTTTTCGAAATGAACAAATGGAAAAAGCGGTGAATTTTTTGCTAATTAATTCATTAATTAGCAATTAGCTGTTTCATTCAAAATCTATTAATTTAATTCTTTTTTCGTCTTTTATTTCTTTGGGATTTTAACTAATTAATTGAGGCATTTTGCGCATGTTAGTTTAATTAAGACATTGCAATGATTTTTTTTCCTATTTTTCTTAACGTATAAATGACACATCAAAGAAAAATTATGAATTAAACAATAAATGAATTAGTTCATTTCTAATTTAAAAAAAAATTTCATTTCGAAGAATAAGATTGTTTCTAATTTTAACTCAAATATTATGTTCGGATTTATTGATCATTGAGTTTACATTTACTTTAAAACTAATGAATAAGAAACTAATAATAAGAAATTAATGAATCGATGAAAATTAATTGTACTTTAAAATATTTTGCACTAATTTCAGTATCAGGTACAATTTGATCAGTGGTTTGTGCCGGCATTAGCTATCAGTATATTTTTCCTAGTTATTTATGGCATTTATCATGTTTTAGTGTTGCCAAGGTTAGTTTAATATCTGATATGATACGATGTGATATGATATGATATGATATGATATTAATATGATAAATTTTAATTTTTTTTTCCTTTTTATATTGTTGTAATATAATGATTTCAGGCAAATTTCAACACTTATCATGATTATAATATCATTAGCTATCATTTTTATGATATTACTTACGCTTTATGCAAATTTCTTTCAAGTATGTTTGTAATAATTAAATATTAATTTACTGATATTGTAAATGGTACTGTAAGAGAATTGAAACAATGCATTTAAGAGCTTTTACAAATCATTAGCAATGTGTAAAAATGATTTTTTTTTTCGCTTACAATAATAACTTAAAAGTGTAAAAGTGTGATATCATTTTTTTTTCCTTCAAATATTTATTAAATTTAATAAACTATTTAATAGAGTCTTTTTTTGAGGAATTTATTTGGTAAATTTTTGATTTGATGAAATTAATTATAATTTTTCTTTTGGAAAAATTTCAGAATTTTTGCCAATTTATAACACGAACAGCTATGGGTCATACAATTATTATTTTATTAATTATATCACTTTTATTTATATGTGGCATTGTTAATGCAGTTCGTTTTCATTGCTTATTTTTTTTTTGCAAAAGAAGCAAGCAGTCAAGTTGTATTTCAGTTTTAGATTAATAGTATTAGTTTAGTGTATTTCAATTTTCGATTAATAGTATTAGTTTGGTGTATTTCAGTTTTCGATTAATAGTATTAGTTTATTGCATTTCAGTTTTCGATTAATAGTATTAGTTTAGTAGTGAAAGTAATTGAATGTAAACTTAATTGAGCGTATACATTACGAGTAATCATCGAATTTAATTAAATTTAATTGATTTTCGAATTTTAATTCAACTTTTTTTTCTTTCAAAATATTAAACTAAGTAATTGTAATGCCAAAAATATACATTTGTAAGCATTGTATTTTCTTTTTTTAAACGTTTTATAAAATGGCTTCTTACACATATTTCTCCAATGTATAGTATCAGCTTAAATTTAAATTTAATCATAATTTTAAATTCATTTTAATCTAGTTGAAAAGAAAAGTATAGCACATATAGGTTGAAATTTAAATGTAATTTTAGCTAATTAAAATATTCAAATTAATTTTAGTTTTCTTGTCCACAAAATTCGAATTTAACACCGTTAGATGAGTGCGGTATTGTACATTTCTCGCAGCTTAATTGTGCCTTTTGGATGCTTGCAACGTCTGTCTTCATACGTTTTCCGTCACTGATACTATTTGGTACGCTGCTAATTGCATTTGCTTTATATTCATGCCATATATTTATCACTCATCCGATGCTTTACGTCAATTACACTCAATTTGTTACGTAAGTGATTTTTATTTTTCACTAATTTTTGCAAAAAAAAAAAAATTTAGAGCTTTTTGAGAAAGCAATAGAGGAAGTTTTTTTTAATGAGTTTTGATGTAAAATATTTTAGAATTTTCGTTTCATTATTCTTTCGTTCAATTTTGTGCACTTTAATTTATTTATATAAAAAATTACTTAATGAGAGTGAGAGAGAGAGAGAAAGAGAGATAAACGATTTATCTCTTTACTTAATGAGCGAGAGAGAATTACTTAATGAGAGAGAGAGAGAAAGGGAGATTGCAATAATATGCTATACATTTTAATTAGTAAAATTTCAATGATTGAATGAGCAAAAAAGAACAAAACAAAAGCACACGACACCTCAATAATTTCAAATTACCTTTGTACTAAAAAGACACCTTAATGGTTTCAATTTAAATTTTCGACTTTCTAATCGTTCCTTTGTTCTCCTTTTTTCAAAGAAAAGAAGCAAAAAAGTTTAACAATGAATTTTAATGGTTGTTTGATAGAATTTTAAAATTTAATAAGAAATTTTTCATTTGACAATTTCACTATTACTATTACTTAACATTCTTATTTATTTTAAAATAAAAATTTTTAACAAACAATTAAGCTTCTTTCGCTGTTTATTTTTATATTATTTGTATGAAGAACAGTATTTAAATAAACTATTTGTAAATTTACTTTATTGTGGTTAAGCATCGGCGCAGCTATTAATTAAAACTTTAAACTGTTCAGTTTACACTAAGAAAAATGTTGAAGTAATTTATGAAGAAGCTAAGAGGTACAAGAAGCTTAAAGTGAAATGAATTAAAATTTCGGGCCTGTTTGGTGCTGTTAAAAAGCTTTTTGAAATGAATGGATAATTGTTCTGATCAGAGATCAATCACTGCTTTGTCCACTGCAACAATTTGTACGATTTTTTTTCTCCCATTTTTCTTCGCTTTTTTTTGGGCAGGGAGGAGGGTGGATGTGGAGAGGGTAAAGAAATATTCTTACAGGCTTATTCCATAAATCAAAGGATCAAAAGAGGAGGAGGAAAGAGGGAGAGAGAGAGAGAGAGAAAGAGAGTTTTTTTAAATGATAAACGATAGTTGTTAATGCAGGAGAGTGGTTGTTAAAAAAAAATTTTTGTAAAAGTAAAATTTTATAATAACAACAATACACAAATTTAAATTTCAATAATTTAATTATGTAAGATATATCGGAGGGTAGTACGCTAAGCTAATAGGTACAGATTTAACTTGCAATAATAACAACCATATAAATTTGAATTTCAATAATTTAATTATGTGAAAAATATCAAATATTATGATAAAATATTTAAAAATTCAATTTATAATTAAACTTTGTTTTGTTCAATTTATAATTTTAAAATTCAATTTATAATTTTATTAAACTTTGTTTTGTTTTGATCAATAGTACCTGTAAATCTCATAGTTAATTAATTATTTTAAGGGCCCATAATATCGAATGGGAATTGTTGAGTGGCCTTTTTATGCTATCATTACTTATATTCCTTCATTTCCGCAGGAATGAACAAATTTTAAGGCTTGAATTTATGTCGAAACTTAAGGTAAAGATGAATTTTCACATTGCTACAACTGTTTATCTTCACAGATATTTCATTTTTTTTGAAATTTCAACCTTCTTACTTTCATATCAATGAGGAATTGTTATCACTAAGTGGTAAATAATTGATAAAATATTGATTGTAAAGCGTTGCAGGAATTAGAAGAGACGTCGAGTGCAGAACGCATTGAATTAGCTAATCAACAAATGCTGCAAAATGCGCTACCGTCGCATATTGCGCAAAGTTTCCCGTCCAAATCTGATCTTTATCATCATATTTGTCATAGTGTTGGAGTAGCTCACATTACTGTATGCTAATTTTCAATTGATTTTTATTTATTAAAATTTTTCACGCTAAATTAACTGTTTTATGTGAAAGAGAAAAAGAAAATATTTAAATTAACTCATTATGATTTTGAAATATATGAAAAAAAAAATTTAGAAAAAAAATTGCAATTTTTTTTCTTTTGCTACAGACAGACAGACAACGAAATATTTTGTGTAAATTAAAAAAAAAAGTGAGGTGGAAATTATTTTTATCTCAAATTTCTCTGCAACAACAAATTTGAATTGTGCAAAAAGAAGGAGCAAAATTTTGTCCGTAACAAAACTAATTTAAAATTTTCCATCATAATTGCTTATGAAAATAGCTAATAGGTACTCTCGAAAAGAATTATTTGAAAAAATTTATTTATTTTTGAATAATTTGAAATTTATAAAAAATAATTTGATTAAATTGCTTCTCCGCTAATATTTCATATCATTAAATTTTGCAGATTTTAAGCGATGATAATGATGGTGAAGCTGCTGTAAGAAACTTAAAAAATTTAATATGCATTTTTGATCAGGTTTTTTTTTTGTTTTCTTCTCATTCTAAAAATTTTATTTTATATTTAATTTCTAATTGAATTATAAAATATTATTTTTTTTTATTTTTCTATTATTGTGGTATAATTTTTTTTAAAAAAAAAAGAATTAGTGCTGTAGCTTATTTCAGATTGTTATGCAACATCGTGGAATTGAAAAAATTCGTGGCTGTCAAAAGAATTACATTGTTGCAGTTGGTGTTATTCCGGAATTTTGCAAAAATGTTTGTTTTTTTCTCTTCTTTAAATTTTTTCCTAAATTGAGATGTGAAAGAGAGAGAGAGAGAGAGAGAGAGAGAGAGAGAGAGAGAGATGAATCAATGACAGATGGAAATATTCTAAAATTAGCAATTTTGTTTTTTTCTTTTCTTTTTATAATTTAAATTTTAAAAGTGTTAAATTAACATTTAACATTTGAATATTTTTGCAATTTAATGAATGTATCTTCAAATTGGTATTTTCAATATTTTAAGAAAATTTTTTTTGAAAATAAGTAAAAAGAAAGGTTAAAGGTTCACGATACGCCATCAACAATTGGTGATTTACTTGCTGAACTAACGCAATTCGCATTAGATATTTCAGCATTTGCTGCTGATCATGGTATTTCACTAAATATCGGTAAGTAATTTTCATTTCCAATATGAATTTTTGGTATAAAATTTTAATTTTTTTTACACGGAATTGTTTAGTTAAATGTTGGATGAAATCGAAAGCAGAAATTCAAAATTGAAATTACTTTCATTTCGATAACAAAATTATGCACTGAAATGAAAGTTTTTGCAATTCTTAAAACGTATTGAAATATTATTAATAATTAGAATTTTTTTTGCTTTTTTTCTGATTTTAATTTGACGCATTATATTGAAATATTCACAAATTTAAAAGGAAAAAAAAATAAAATTAGCTAAAACTAAAATATGTAATTTTATTTTCAGATTAGTAAAATTTTGAGCGTTTCAAAAATATGCGTGATTTAAAAATGATAAATTAAGATTAAAATATAAATTAAAATTAAAATAAAATGATAAAAATTAAAATATATATCATTTCCAATATTAATATATATGTCTTTTTTTGACTATTGAAATGCGTCAAATCAAAATCAAAAAAAAAAACGAAAAAAATTCCAATTATTCTAATAAATTCTACTATTCTAATTATTCTAATAAATTCTAATATATTTAATTTCTCATAATTAAATGAAGAATGTATTTAAGGTATCGATTGTGGATCAGTTCTATCAACAGTTGTAAATGGTCAAAAGCCTATGTATGAATTAATTGGTAGGCCGTGTTTAGGTGCACGTACCCTAATGCAACATGCAAATTGCTACGGTATTATGGTATCCGAAGAGATCTATTTAGCATTACGACCAAGAAATTTCAATTTTGATTCAAGACCAATTAAAATTTCAAAAACACTTAATGCATATGTGTTCGAGGATAATTATCCGGATACCAGTTATCAGGCTGATGAAACGGACATCAATTCATCATCCATACCACTGGAGCAAAATTCAATATCACAAAATCCATTAGAGGTTTTTTTTTCAATTTTTTCTTTCAAAATATTTGTTTGAAATATCTGAAATTGTTATTATGTTATTTTTATACTTTGAATGGATCCGAAATTGTTATTATGTTATTTTTATATCTGAAATTGTTATTGAAATTTTTATATCTGAAATTGTTATTGAAAAAATTGTTATTTGGAACATATCTGAAATTGTTATTATGTTATTCTTATACTTTGAATGGATATTTCATAATTTTGGATCTTATAGAATTCTCCGATCGCTTCTTTCTTTTTTTTTTGTTATTTCAGATATTTGCCTCAATGAATTCCTCATTTTCATCTGAAGTATATTCAATAGATATTGGTGTTGAAACGGATTCAGAAATGGAATGGATTACACCGGAAATGTTGCTGTGTGAAAATAATACACCTGAACTCAATACTCAACCATCAACTTCATCTCTGCAACTTGCTACGCACGCAAATCAAAATTATTCCAATTCTCAGTCACACGTATCATCCGATTCACAGGTACAATTTGTCACACACCTTCTTTTTTTTGCATAAATTTTGTATTTTTAATTCAATATAATTAAGATGTATTTCATTTAGCATATACTTTAAAATGTTTTTTTTTGAATGCTAGTAAGTGTACGTCATGAGTGCTCAAGTGAAATTGAAATTTAAGAAAAAATAAAAGTTGAATTATGTTATTTTGATTTTGTTAAAATAGAAGAAATATTGAACAATGAATGATAATATCGTTTTCTATTAAATTTCAAGTTCGAAAAAAAAGAACAAAATTATAGTTTAAATTTAATTTATGCTTCGAGTTCAAAATAAAGCTTAACAGAGTTTAATAGTGAAAATTAAATTAAATTTAAATTTTGAAAAAGTTACAAATCTGACATATTAAGTGTAAACAATCAAAGACACCAGAGCGCAATCGTCGTCGACGATTTGGTATGGGACGTACACCAAGCTGGCTAAGTTGTTCGATGAATTCGGAAACAAGTCACGCATTTGACGGAAATGATAAGCTTGCTAGTGCAGCAAGCCGTGTTGATCGAATGTTAGCTGAGCTAACAGCAATAGCTGATTTTAATGCAACACCTGAAGATCATCATCCATTTCCAACTGTACTTTCTGCCTCAACAAAAAGCTTGAAGTAAGCGGTTTATTTTTTTAAATGAATTTTGTATAAAACATAAAATACATATCCATTTATCTAACAGTTCAAATAATCAAATTCCAGTTTTCATATTAATAAAATTTAATAATTATGAAAAATTATAAAAATTAAAATTTAAAAATCTTTATTAAAGGAGAGATATATCAAGCGCTTGTCATACTGAATACGATAATGCTGAATCAGAAGGCAATTGGTCAGATTATGAGATGCTTGATGGTCGATTAGAACGACTTCATAAAACGTTGAAGTACTTTTGTGAAAATTTTCTTCAGCTATTCTTACAGCGTTAAATTTTGTAAACGTTTGTTTACTGCTTAATTATTATCAATCATTACCTTTATCATGTTATTACCTTTATTACCTTTATCACGTACTATATTTTACAATTGCAAAACTGCTGATAGCACTTATCTGTTAACACTTATCTGTTATCTGTTAACTTAAGCACTTATCTGTTAACTTATCTGTTAACATTCATACAACACTGACTAATTACAGAGATTGTAGTCGTGTAAGCATTCCACAACGACGACGGTATAGATTATGGAGTCAGAGTGATAACGGTAATGATGCTGATATTGATAGCATTTGCTCATCCATTGATACATCATCGTTGTTCAGTAAACCACGATGGAACAGGTAAGTAATGCTTGAAATTCTTTCTACCATATTTATTTTACAAATTTAGGAATTAAATATAACTCTTATATAAATAGACAATTTACGTAAAGAAGACAGTTGTGTAAGTAAACAATTACTTATGTAAGTAGACAATTTCTAGTAAAAAAAAATTCAAAATTATTTATCAATTTTTTTTTTGATAAGAAATTGATAATTTTTTGATAATTTTGAATTAATAATTTTTTTTGATAATTTTTTTTTTGATCGCATTTGTATATATATTATCATTATTGTTATAACTATGATAAATTAGTTTCAAGAGTTTTAGAATTTGCAAAATATTTTATTCGTTTATTTTTGATTATTAGAAAAAATTCTTTACCTTTTTACTTACCTTCTTTTTTTCTTACTTTACCTTTACCTTTACCTTTTTATACCTTTTTTCTTTTTATCTAAAAAAAATGATTATTTAATGTGCAAAAAATGCAATTAACCCCTTTCATCTTAATTTTTTATTAGCATATAATATTGGCAGAAAAATTTTTTTTTAAAAATTTGAATATTTCATATTCAAATTTTAAAAAAAAATAAATATATAAAATAGAAAAAATTGATAAATAAATAAAATATGATAAATAAAATTTTTTGATAAATAAAATAGAAAAAATTTATTTTCTTACAGTGTTCATTCAATTGGTTATGAAAATGAGTATGAATTCGCATCAAATGAAGACCTGAAAGATTTAGCACGTAGTCAAATGGAAGCATTAAGCCGTGATATACGTATGAGTTTTGGTGATTATCAACTTACCACTTTTTCAAACAACGATCCATAGAGGCAGGAAAATGACTAATTTAATTAATTTGAAATTTTAAAAGAAAAAAAAAAGCGGAATGAAAATGTATGAAAGGAATATTTAATAGTGAAATTTAAATCATTAATTAAAGCACATTTGTTGTAACTTGTGGAGAAAAATGATGAAAAAAAAAGAAGAAAGAAGAATTTAGTAAATTTTTGCAAAATAAAAAAATACAGGAATTTTAAAGAGAAAATTTAATTTAGTAATTTTTTAAAATTTCAGAAATTTCATTTCTTATTGTAAAATTATTCGGAATTTCTCTAATTTTTGTTATTATATTTTTTTTACGGAAAAAAAAGCGTTAATGAAAATTCATTTTTGATTATAAGTTTTTTTTTCCTTTTTTTGAAATGTTTACTTACAACAAATGCTGAAGCAAAAGCCTTTAAAAAGTTACTGTTATGTTTTATACTTTTCCTGGCATTTTGAATTTTGATTTTTTTTCCCTCTCTCTTTCTCTGTCTCTCCCTCTCTCATCAACAAAACAATGTCATTGCTTGCCAAAGCTTTTTCATTCTGTTTTTTTTTGTGCTTTCTTCAAATTATTATAAATAAAAATTTCTATGCTCAAATTTGTTTTGCTAATTTGTCAATTTATATTATTTGTGATCGATTGAACGATCGATCAGCTTTTGTTTTGATGTTAAAAAGAAAAGTTATAATAAAAATTAAATTTTGAATTAATTTGTTAACAGTGAAATATCGATTGCATTTTTATTCAACGATTCTTACTTAAAAATAGATTGAAACATTGATAATTAAATGAAAGTGATACTTGAAAATACAGTATTTTAGAAATTTTTAAATTTCCAAAATACTTTTAGCAATGTTGTTGATAAGCGAGCACATACACATTGATATCTTTCGTACAATTGATAATAACGTGGAATATTTAGTAAGAAAAAAAAAGAAAAACCCCAATACACCAAACTTATCACAATTCGAGCAGAGAATCAATTAATTAAATTTAAGTAAGCTTATCAACTAATCTATTATCATGGATGATTATCATGTCAAGACAAAGTTTGATCGACTATGATATCCTTTTTTTTGGCTCTGTTAATAAATTAAATTAAAATCGAATAACTGATAAGCGTGCAGATTTATATGTGATAATTTAAAAATGAATTTCTTCATTTGATCACATCGCAAGGTGACCTTCATTTCTATCATTTAATTAAATGAATATTTAATTAACGGAAATAGTAGCATAAGTTATTTTAAATTAAATTACTTAATTAATGGAAATAATACTGCAAAATACATTTAAATCAAATTTTATTAGTTCCAAATTTTTTTTTTAATTTTATCTAAATCATAATTTCAATATTTTAATTGTACAATTGAAATTATTGCTCAATATTTTTCAAACCGTTCGTTTAAAAAATATCATTTTTTCAAATAAAAAAGATGGAAGAATTTTGGAACAAAGTGTGTTATTTTTTAATTTATAAATTACTCTCATTAATATCAATTATCAGTTAATTCTTAATTTTAAATTCTTGACCCAAAATTATTATTACTAATAATGATCATTATTATTATTATTATTATTCATAAAAATTATTATGTTAATATTAAACATTATTATTATTACTGTTAAGTAATACTATTAATCATTATTATTAATTTACCAATAATAATAATAATAATGATAAGAAATAGTAATAATAATAATGATAGCAGTAATAATAATAATATTTAATAATGATAATAGTAGCAAATAATAAGAACTGAGCAAACGAACAGTAATATTTAAATTGAATTATTACTGATTATAGTGATTATTACATTACCTTAACATATTTTGATGCTGCATAATTATTATTAGTAATAACAATGATGATTATTATTCATAATGATGACGATAATTATTATTCATAATAATGATTATTATTATTAATAATCATCAGTATTAATTATTCAGTGATAAAAAAAAATGAAAATGAAAAATGATTTGCGGTAAATGAATTTTTGCCTTCAACGTTTTTTTCACCGTTCATCATTTAGGTGAATTATGTTTTTTGATCAGTCGTATTACTCGAACACATTTCGATGCTCCATCTTCAATAATTCGTGCTTCTTGAATAATTGCACGTGCAGGTATTAGACGAAACGTGTAATCGTGTCTGATAAATTGACACGTATAGGACAGGAGATTTAGGCATGCTATACGTTCCTGCACCAATCCATTACTACATCCTTCTTCTTCACTAAAACGGATAAAGTTATTTTCATCATATAATTATATTTCAAATTTTAAAATGTTACATTTATTTGGTTTTTATTAACCTGAGTGAAATTTACCTGTGTGAAATTTTTATTTTTGAGTGAAATTTACCTGAGTGAAATTTTTATTTTTGAGTGAAATTTACCTGAGTGAAATTCTTAATTTTGAGTGAAATTTACCTGTGTGAAATTTACCTGTGTGAAATTTTTATTTTTGAGTGAAATTTACCTGTGTGAAATTTTTATTTTTGAGTAAAATTTACCTGCGTGAAATTTTTATTTTTGCTAATAATGTAATCATATTTTGCCAATGATTATTTCTTGATTTATGATCACAATCGATCAATCGTTGCTTTATTACTTCAGCTAACCGTTTTTCACGAATATCACGTACTGTTTGTGCGGGAAATTTACGTTGAAATTCTGTTGCAATTTGTTGGTAATCATTTGAACAGTCTGAAA
Source organism: Litomosoides brasiliensis (assembly GCA_013365375.1). Lineage (NCBI taxonomy): Eukaryota > Metazoa > Nematoda > Chromadorea > Rhabditida > Onchocercidae > Litomosoides > Litomosoides brasiliensis. The sequence goes on along the minus strand of JABVXW010000255.1, from coordinate 1,508 downwards.
ACATTAAAAAAAAAAGCAACAAAACAAAAGAACATAAATGCGTTTTTATGAAATCCATAAAAATTATTCGTAAAAGGAATTTTTATTTTTTAAAAAATTAATTTTTGCGCAATATTTTATTGTAGCAAAACAAATTCGTCGTTTTATAAATGGTTATTGCAGAACTTTTATCTTTCATATTTTTTTGAAATAAATTTTTGTTTCTTGGAATTTTGAATATTTTTAATTGAAAAAATTTAAAAAAAAAATTGAAATTTAAACTCTTTGTAATAAAATAAAATGGAAAAGTGATGGCATAAATTTTTTTAAAAAAAATAATTTTTGTCATATTATATAAAATTATTTTTATTATGGAAAGTGATATCAAAAAAAAGATGAAAAATTTTGAAATTTACAATATTTTAAATTGTATTGGTGGAAAAAAGATGCAAATGTAAACTTATTATTCTAATACTAATTGCAAATGTTCGAGATTTATTGAAATAAATAACTAAAGCACAAACAGTTTTACCTAATGAATATATAGGATAATTTAAATCAAATGAAATTTTGTTGAATTCAAAAAACAGTTGGATTTGAAATTTTAAAAAAAGAAAAAAAGAGGTATGAAAATTCCGCAAAGCAGAAAAAGAAAAGTGATTCACCTTTAGGATGACCTATTTTTTTTGAGTTGAATGAAATGTCGCACTTATTAGATTAATATATTCATTCGTTTAAATTAAATAATTTTAATAACTTTTATTATTTACCAATGTCTACGTAATTTGATTAAAAAAAACCAGGAAAAATGGATTAATTAATTCAAAATTAGAATGAAAAGTACTGATAATTTAAGAAAAATATTGAAATGAGATGCTTCTGTGAGCTTTTTAAATTGCCAGATTTAACTGTAAACTTTTTAAATTGTTTACCTGTCGTACCAAACATACAGTTGACTAATGTTAAATTACCTAAGTTTATTGTTTGTGCAGCATATCAATAAATATATCACAAGTGAAACACAAATCAAATAGGTCATAAATTGCATTTTAAATTTCAAATGGAAAATAAACTTAATTTTTGCTGTGAATATAAAAATTATTTTTATTAAATTTGAAAAATTTTTAAATAATAATGAATTTGTTTGATTTAAAAATGGAAAATGTTAAATTAGTTGCAATTTTCTTCATCACACTTAATGATATAAGACTAACCGGTTTCACTGGTTAAATTCAATAATAATTATTGTTCCTTTTAAATATTTATAATAATTTTTAGGAAATTATTGAGGGGTTAAGAGGGAGTGGAAGATGACGAATGATGTTCACCAGTAATAATTGATAATAGTAATAATAATAATATAATAATAATAATAATTAATAATAATAATAATAATATAATAATAATAATTAGTAATTAATAATAATAATAATAATAATAATAATAATAATAATAATAATAATAATGATAATAATGATAATAATAATAATAATAATAATAATAATAATAATAATAATAATAATAATAAT
>JABVXW010000254.1:0-78569 GCA_013365375.1 Litomosoides brasiliensis | reverse complement strand
ATTATTATTATTATTATTATTATTATTATTATTATTATTATTATTATTATTATTATTATTATTATTATTATTATTATTATTATTATTATTATTATTATTTAACTGAATAAATTTTATAATACAAAAAAAAGTAACTAACTAACCTTTTGTATGCTTAAAATTATTATAAAATAAAATTTTTTTTTGTTTTAAAGAAAAAACGGAAAAATTGGTATAAAATCTTGATGATTGCAATTGATAAACGACTGATTGATTGTTACAGCAAGATATCATTGCACTGAAATGATTGTAAAGCAATTTCATTGAAAGTATTAATAAATTCTTCTTTCTTTTTATTTGCTTGTCAAATTCATAATTTTTTTTTTGTTATTTAATTGTAAAGTTAGAAAAAAAAGAGGAATGTTTAATTCAATAAATAAATTATCATGGAATTTCTATTACTGTACACAATCAATGGAATCATTTTTCCGAAGTGTTTAATGAATAACGAACTAATGATAGCAAAGAAAAAGTAATGATGATTATAATAATTGAGAAGTAACAATATTGTATAATTTTTAATTAATAAGTTTTAAAATATATTTATTAAATAAAATTTAGCCAAAAATGACAGAATATTTTTATTTAAACTGTTTCTAACGGTCATTTTTTTCTTTTTTTTGTAAAATTTGATTGATTATAATAGAATAGTTAATTTTTGAAATTTTAAAAAAAAATTCTTTTTTGTTAATTTTTAAAATTTAAAAATGTTAACAAAAAAAAAATAATTCGTATTTTTTTTTCGAAAATAACATATATTAAAAATTTTTTAAGCATTATCAGATGCAATAATTATTGAATATAATAAGCTTATTGTTTTTTTTTCTCTCTCTCTCTCTCTTTCTTTTTTTTCTGTTTCATTCCTTTTACATTTTGATAAATGAAGTAGGAGGAAGTGGATGCATGAAATATGTAATTAATTTGAACAAGTGAAATATGGCAAGGAAAATAGTTTTGCGCCATTTGCCATAAAGCAATAGCGGGCCAAGAAGTAGTAGCAGCCTTAGGCATCATTAAAATTGCAACATTTGATCGACATGGGCCACAACACACTCTCATATTTTGTTTCTTTCATTTTCCCTCATCGCACCATTTTAATTGATTCAATCTTTTGCGACTAATGATTACAGAATAGCGAACGTTCTCTTCATTACACAAAAAAAAAAAAAATCAAATGTTTGATGACTCAAATAAATTAACACAACGAAAATTTATTGTGAAACAACAACAATTTGCACATTTTTAAAAGTGCAATAATCATTTCAACTAAAATATTTCGAAAAGAAAAAGAAAAGAATTAATATTAAAAGTTTTAAATTTAAAATTTACCTATAAAAAATATAATTTATTTTAAATTAATAAGTAATTTTCTAAAAAAAAGTGCTACTTTTTCATTTTCATCTATCGTTAAAATTTTTCACATTTTATAATGTAAAATTATGTGTTCCTTTTTTTTCCTAAGTACTATAGCACTTAATAAAAATTTTTCACATATTATTTAGCTACAATAATTTCATTGAATTTACATAAATGTTCACAATAAAAAATGAAAAGAAAAAAAAAATTCGTTAATACCTTAGCTCACTTTATGACAGAAATTTTTGATGTTAAATTTTATATTTCGGAATCGACATTTTCCCTGAAAATTAAATCCTTTCCCACTTGGATAAATCAAAGTTTCGTAATTAATTTGAGTTCCTAAAGCACGAACCAAACATGGATAAGGTTATGCTTGAGGAGGAAATTTAAAAGAGAGAGAGAGAGAGAGAAAGAAAAGTAGCGAAATGGGACATTATTACAATTAACCACCGGACTAATAGGGCCACAAGATGAAGTCCATTTTAATTCTCATTTATCGCATTGCTATTTAATTGGTTTGAGCTTTTAGCTTTAAGCAAATTGCATAAGTTATATCCGAGAAACTACGATATCCGTACTTACTTTGTTGATTTGATTATTTTGGATGAAAATCTCGTCTAAAATAAAGTAGAGTGGTGAACAAAAATTTCATCAATGGAAAAAAAAATCCACTAACATTTTATGTTTAAATTTTGCAAAAAAAAAACTGTGAATAAAAAAAACCAACCACGTATATGTATTTTAATATCATTAGCATTAAAAAAAATTCATTTCATTATAATTCTAATAATTTAAAAATTTTTCTGCAGAATCAGTACACAAAGCTTAATTTTCTTTCATCAAATTTAACTGTTCATTTTTATTTTTTGCAAATTATCAAAAGCATTCCTTTTTTTCCCCTTGCTGTCATTTTTTTTAGAAAAAAAATAGACAAGAATGAAAATAAGTTATTTGCTTTAATTTTGCTGGATTATTTTGCGGAAACAGGTTGGTTGAAGAAGTGAAAAAAAGGATGGAAAAATTAAAGAGTTGTATCGTATTTAGGAAGTGTAAGAATAATATGTATATATTTTTGTTTGTTTACTTATTTATTTATTTACTTATTTATTTACCCATTCATTTATTTAAAAAAAAAAAGCTGACAAATTTTTTTTTTGTCTAACAACTAGCCTTTATTTAAAGGATATGTAAGGATGAATTTGCCGGAAGTTTTGGCTAATTTGAAATGTGTGAAAAATATAAGGCTTTTTTTTGCAACGAAAGAGAGAATTATCTAGGATGAAACAAGGGAGATTTTTTTTAATATCACAAAAGTTGTGCTTAGACTTAGTAACTTTTGCTGAAGAAGCCCCGATATGAAGAAATATTTTTAAGGAAAGCATTTTGTTTCTCGATTCTAATATCTCCAATTAATTATTCGTCAGTGCTGCAAACCGATGGGAGTGAAATAAGCCAAAGCTGAGAGTAATGATAAGGAACTAGGAGGTATGCTGGGCCTAAAAATGAGAGGAAGAGAAGAGGAGGGGAAAATGTGCTGGGTGAACCATATCATATCAAACTCCTCCTTTTTCCCGATCTTATACCTCTTCCTCCCACACCACCTGATTAATAATTCTTGCCTTCCTATTCCTAAACCCGTGCTCTCCATTTTCTTCCTTACTTTTATCCTATCTTTTCAGTTATCCATCCATTCCTATCCATTCATTTCTCATTGAAAACAAAATAAGACCTACTCAATTAAGCTAAGCATCCATGACATTGAACTGAAAACCTTTATTGAATCTCTATCTTTCATCTAGCTCTTCCTCTTTCCCTCTCTCTCTCTCTCTCTTTCCTCCTCTTCCTCGTCCTCCTTTCTATATTCTTTTCCCCTCTTCTTTCATTTCAAATACTTTTCCTTGCATTCAGGAAAATTTCATTATCACAATGTGCTATGAATACAATTCATTTCAATTTGTCAAACCTCAAAAGCACAATCATGCAAATTAGGTGATAAAATTAACGATCATTAACACCTACAAAATTTATGCTGCTTTTGTTAATCGGAATTGTTTTATTAGCTGAAGAGAAAAAGGAAACAAAAATCTATCAAAATTCAAAGTTAAAAAAATTGAAATTACTTGCTAAATTATTTATTATAATTTAATCAACAATACCTCCTCCTCAAAAAAATTTTCCCGTCATATGATAAGTTATCACCATTGATTATCAAATTGTGTAATTATGAAAGAGTGCTGAAATCAAAAGAATGTAGTAATATTTGTCAAAAAAGAAAAATTAAAATATTATTAACTAAAAACGCAATTATTATTGCTGTATGGGAAAGCAGAAAAATTTTAACTTCTACAGTACTACTGCAACATTCGGTACGCACTATGCAGAATAACACCGATCCCGAGAGTTCCTAGCTACTATTTTTTCTGATTAGTTATTAGAACATTTAAAATTGCAATAATTATAGTGATAAGCATTCAAACACATAATTAATCATAAATAATTCAAAATATGCAAAATAATTAAATATCAACGTTATTTGAAAACAAATAATTGTGAGAATTTAAAGTTATCACTGGAAACAATTAATTGCAAGTTTAAATTAGATGTAAAGTCAAATTTATGCTCGCAATTAGAAAACTTTTTAATTAATTATTTTGATTTAAATTTACATATTCTTTTATCTTATTAATGCACAAAAAAACATTTTAAAAAAATATTAGTTTAACAAATTCTGAAGATAAATAATTTCACGCAAACAGTGTTCAAAATTCAAAACGGTTTCCTTTTTTTTCTTGTAAAATTTTAATTTTTTTTTTAAAAGAACAAATAATATTAGCTATTAGTTATTAATTCAATGTTTCATCATTTAGCTGTTTTTTATTTTATTTTATTTTAAATTACAAACTTTTACGCTAATTTATCATTCATGCTTACAATATTGTGAACTTGAAAATTCTGATAGGATAAATAACTCACAAATAAGTAAGTTAAAAAAAATGCTTTCTGATTATCAATTACTAATTAATTACCACTTTTAGTATTTGTATTAGTTGGTATAATTTTGTTAACGTTATAATCTAAGTATGGTTGCTAGAGGTTACTGTTACTGCCTGATTACTTAAGCTATTTTGTTGTCTATTTGTTGAGTGAATAATTGGAAGAAGTTCCCAAATTACAATTTATTATAATTTCAGTTAAAGAATTTTGCATTTTAATAAGAACGAATTTTTTGTTTTAATTGATATATATATTATATAGGAAAAAATACAGTAATTTTTTCGATTAATTTTATACATTTCTCATTTATTACAATACGACTGATCTATATTATCCGATAAATGTGCAATAAATTTGTAAAAAAAAATACGTCATATATTTTCTTTTCTTATATTTTAAATTACAATAATTAATTGGATTTTTCTTTTTTGTAAAACTATATGCTATTGATAGACAATTAATTACATTATCATTATCGTTAGAATTTGGGATTTAAAAATTTATTGATAAGAGATAGGAAATTAAAGTGAAGGAAAAAAAAGCCAACGTTGTGGGATGATAGTTTAGGCAATATCTAAATGTTAATTGATTTCGCTTTTTTTTCCTCTTCATTAATTAATATAACGATTAAACCGTTTTGCATGCTATTCAGCTTGAAAATTCATTGACACTTGATGAGATGATGGTGATGATGGTGATAATAATAATGATAATGATGATAACGGTGATAATTATAATGATCATTTGGATACTTTTTATTACTCAAAAAAAAATTGCTTCATAATTTCTGACTAATTAATACAGAAATTGTAATGAAAGGAAAAAAACTAACTTCTAAGAAGAGGATATGCTGTAAGAGGAATATTCGAGAAACAGTATATTTCTAATTCAAAAAGAAAAAAGACTATCAGTTATAAACAAAAAAAGAAATTTAACAAACATTAAGAAATGTGACATAATTAAAGGTAAAGTAAGTTATCATTGAAATTTCATTATTTAAAATTTTTTTAATTAGATAAAATATATTTATTTCATTCGTGTATTTTTTGCAATTACAAACACAAATTTCATTTTTCCTTTTCTCCTTCCTTCTTTATCCGTTTTTCTTCAGCTCCTCTACAATCATTGGCTATTTTTTAGACAGCAAGATGGAGAGATACAGGGAGAAAGAGAGAGAGAGAGAGATAGAGAGAAAAAAATGTCATCAATCTGTGCATTTTTGTAAATTTAAAAGAAAAATAAATTTTATTTGAAAAACTACAATTGTTATACTAATTCTTTCATACACTTCATTTATGTGTTTTTCAATTCTCATTTCAGTAGTAATGAAATTAATTGGGACAGATAAAAATAATAATAATAATAACAAAAATCAATGCATCAAATAATCTCATCAAATTTCCAATCTAATTTTGATTAGAGCAAAAAATTTTCGGTTTTTTTTTTCTGTATATATCTGCAAAATTTTGATTTATCATTGTTGTAAATAATGAAATATTTTGTAAATTTCAAAATTTTTACTTCAAAATTTTTTCTTCTTCACTAGTGGAAATGGTAGCGTGAAAAGGGAAGAGAAGGTAGGCCAAACATAATTTATATATGTGATATTATAGAATTAAAGAAATTACTTTGTTTAAATCTATCTATGTTTATACATTGCTGTTTGTCCGGTTTCAATTAATGAGTATGTTGTGTGTGTGTGTGTGTGTGTCTGTGTGTGTGTGTGTGTGTGTGTGTGTGTGTGTGTGTGTGTGTGTGCACCGCCAAATTACATGGGTCCGATACCTCGGCGGTTGCTATGGAACGCTAATGATCCATCGAAAGCCGTTGTGGTCGTTGTCGTCATTTGATGCTCAAAGTTATGGAACAAAATATAGCTCCATATTATCACCCTTTCAACTTCATCCCACCAACCTCAAAATATAAAAATTCAACTATCATTAACCAATGCTAACTAAAGACATCCTTCATATTCTTTCCTCTTTCCTCACTTACATCATCTTTACCGTTTTCCTTTCCTTTTCTCTCTCTCTCTCTCTCTCCGAAAACTATTGAAGTGAATATCATGAAAAGCATATCATCGCATATAAAAGATCAAAATGATAAGAATGTTAAAGTTATTTCGTCCCGTTCATTATCATTATCATCATCATCATCATCATCACCATCATCACTCTTCCTCATTCCTCCTCTTCCTTTTTCACTCCTCTCTTTTCCCTCTATCAAAAAAAAGCAAAAAAAAAAATTTGAAACGAAGAAAATAAATAAATAAATGATTATTTTGCAACAGATAATATTTATTTCAACAATAACACTATTCTTTTTAAATGTGAAAAAAAAAATGTCAAATTAAAATTTACTTGTAAATTTTACATTTTACATTACTAATGATAAATTGGGGTGAAGAGGGTAGGGAAGGGGAGAGGGGAAAAAAAACTCTTTCCAATTGCATAATCGATATGAATAATAATTGAAATTGTTCGTTTGTTAGCTATTACACTCATTTAATTACACAATTAGCTTCTCTTAATTGTTTCAATCATGATATGATTATGATCAAAATAGACGAATATTACAATTGCATAGATTAATGATAAATTTTGTCGATTTCAAGTTGCTAATACTTAATTTTCTAATAAAATCTTTTAGAGATGGAAAAATTATTTATGTTATTTCTAATACATTCAATTATAATTTTTGTAAAATTTTCTTGCAAAATTTGTTTTTTTTTTACTAAAAAAGAAATTAGATAATACAAATAGAAAGGTATAAAATAACAGAAAAGGGGATACTTTAGTTAGAATTTTTTTTTAAAAAAAAATAAAAAAAAAAAGTTAGAAAGGAAGTGAATTATTCTGAAATAAAAAGGTAAATGATGATGAGTAAGAATCGAATGAATGCCTTCTTTTTGTTGAAATAAATTTGTGACATATTTTATTATAATTTAAATATATATATATATATATATATGTGGGATATTTCAAGAGAAAGTGAGAGAGGAGAGAAGGAGAGAAAAATTTTAATTTCTTCTAAAAATATAAGAATTAAAATCTGATTAGTTTTAAACACATGATATCTTAAAAAGTTATAAGAAATTTTGAAAATTTTAAATTAAATAAAATTTATGCGTTCACAGTTTAATGGGTAAAAAATTTTAAAGGGATGAAAATGATGGTAAAGTTTAAATGAACTGATAAGTAAAATGCATAAATATGAAACAATTGCATTTGATAGATTGGAAAATAAAATTTTCTCTAGAAGGTTAACACATTCAATCCTATCATTCCTACGTTTTTATTGCTAATAAATGCGTTGCATGAACAGATAGCATTGAAATGTATAGTTGAAATTTAAGTGTTAAATTGTGATTTATTGCTTCTTTTCATTTTTCCTTTTATCTATTTTTTTTGCAACAATTATAATTGCTAAATTTTGTCCTCTAATCTTTTCCGTTTGTTTGTTTGTTTGTTTGTTTTTTTTAATTAAATTAAAATTTATTAATTAAGCAATGAATACGCAATTTAACTTTAAATTCTTCTTCATTAATTGTTCTATATATACTAATACACTAACTAATAGGTGAATAGGTAAAAAAAAAAGTGCTAAAATAAATGAAATAAAATGGAAAAATAAAAAATTACCATACCAATCATAGTTAAAAAGCAACGACTCCACTTTTGGAGTTCACGACATTGATTTCTTCGTTCGCCAAGACAACGTGATCCGCACCGTTTCATTGATTAGTGGAAGAGGAAACGGGAGAAGTAGGAAGGATGAGAAGTTTTTTTTTTTTCAAAATATTGAAAATTTAATTTTTTTCTTTCTTTTGCTAATTAATTCATACGAAATATTCAAAGTAAAATTTTTAGCAAAAATTCATACAATGTGTTCATGTAGCTGCATCATAACATAATAATAATTGTGTAATAATAGTTAATACATTACTTTAAAAATTAACAAGTAGGCTTGGAGATGTAGGAGAGGTATGGATTAACACAGGTGTATATGTAATGAAATTTGTGATTAGATTCTTTCGTTTAGAAATAGCTTTGCAAAATGCTATATACCCTATGTGTAGCCTACATAGGTAACAAGAAGAAAGGAAGGATCGTAGAAGGAAGAGGAGGGGAAGGGGAGGGAAAGGAAGAGGAAAGGGGAGGGGAGGCATTTTACTCTATGCTTTGAGCGTGATTTGTTAACCCTAACACATTTCTACACGTTATAGGCCCTCTTCTTTTAAAATACATCGAGAAATCGGACTAACACAAACCAACGACTCTTTTCTTCATTAGGCCTCACAACAGCCAATCGTTTATCAGTCCTGGCAGCTAAGTTTCTTGTCTATTTTCCTTGTTTGCCCCCCCTCCCCCCCTTCTCTTCCACCCCGTTTCCCAATTTTCAAAAAAATATATATCTATATTTTTTCTCTCTCTCTCTCTCTCTTTCTCTCTCTCTCTCTCTTCCTCTTTTCCTCTCATATATTTTGTAAATACGAAAATGTTGCCACCTTCCTATTAGAAAAGGGAAAAAAAAAGATGCCGAAATATTATTCAGCAGCGCACTCTTTTGAACAGATCATTTCAGAATACGGTAGATGGTCGATTGATTGCAACAAAATAATTTAGCCTGTATTTTGAAATAAAATTATTAAATCAATTAGCATAGACAAATTATAATTATTAATAAAATATAGATAATTACTAAAATTAAATATACACTGTAAAACTTCTATGAAGGAATAATGTGAGAAATGAGTGATTAGCAAAAATTAAAATTTGACAAAAAAAAATTCAAAATAACATTCAATCGTTTGTGTAAAGTATGAGAATTATTAAATTTAAATTTTTATTATTAAAAAAAAAAATTAAGTTTTGGTATGCATTAACAAATGCCCTGAAACATTAGCTGATAAATGAGGTGGAGATAGATACAGACACACACAGAAACATTAGCAATTTGAAGAGATCGACCTATAACAGAAATAAGCATTTTGTGGGAGACAGATGCTTAATACACTCTCTAACAGTGCTCTGGGCCTCTTAGCCAAGCGTGTTAGTCTTAGTTGTTCGATCCGCCCTCTGCTTTAGTTACTGCAAAAATATCGAATTCACCTCCCCTATTTTAATTGATGGTAAAAATTAGTAAGCATACAACACATACTTACCTTAATTATCACTACCATTATCATGTAATCATTAAATTCTAATTCAAAAAAAAGAACGAAAAAAGCATTTTTAATTAAATTAAAAGTAAAATTCATCAAATTTATTATAAATTATATTTACTTTTATAGATTTCTAAAAGTGAAAAAAAGAAAAAATGAAATTCCTCTTGCTTGCCATACTTTTTTTTTTCTCTTCGTTTTCTTTCGGTTTCAACTTTTTTTTTTGTTTGTCCCATTGTAACAAAATAAATTCAATTGTATTTTACTAGGGGAAAGCAAATAAATGTTCCAATTTTTGTTTTGTTATTTGAAAAAAAAAAAACGAAGTGTTCCCTCTTTTTTTTTTTTTTAAATTGGCCCCTAATTTTTCTGGTTAGCCAACATTGGAAGTTAATCGTTTCAATTCGCCTTACTTGTCCCTATCATCCTAGTTGAAAGTTGAAAACGGAAGAAATTGTATCGGTGAAAAAAAAAATAAAGCATTTGAAGGTTGCACTTCGTTTTTTCTTTTTTGAATTTTCCAAAATTTATCCAAAACAAAAATTCAATTTGAATATTAACAAACACACACACAGACATATATACACACACATGCACATACACACGAACGAACACGCACAGACATATATGTATATATACGTAGATGAAAATTTATTAATTGAAATTTTCACATGCGTATAAAATATGAAAGAGGAAATTTGCAAATTTAATTTATTTGTTAGTAAAACTTTTTTCTTTTCATAGATTTTTTTTTGCAAATTTTAGCGAATAAACAAAAATTGCAAACAACAACAATGTTTTGTTTTTCTGAGAAAAAAACAAACGAAAATCATCGTTGTTTTACGCCATGCATAAAATTAGCTTTTATAATAAAAATAAATTTTTATTTTTTAAACGTAAAAATATTAAATGCTAATAAGTATTTGCATTAGAAGTTCTAGAGCTAATGTTTAATGAAATATTTCTGATCGGATTTTTAATTTGATAATTTTATTCGTACCTTTTCGTTCTCTTTTATTCAAGCAATTTGTGAGCAGTCAACATTTAGTTAAATAATCAAAAAAATTTCCATATTAATATTATGTTTGTAAAATTTTTAATTTTTAATCATTTAATTTCAAATAGTTGAACAGAGGAAACAAAGAAAGAAAACCAAAAAGACAAAAATGTATTAATAGAAACTTCGTTTTGCTTTTTTTTTTCTTGCCATTTTTGCACACATATAAAATATTTATCAAAAAATAAATTATAATAAATGAAAAGAAAGTGATGTAAATATTTTTTTTTATGTCAACCATTTGTGCTTACTGTTTTTTTTTTTTGTTTAGCATTCCTATTGCAGCAAATAATAATTAAGCAAAGATGAAAAAATGAAAAAATGTAAAGTATGCGAACAGAGGGCATAAGGGCATGCCTGAATAAATTGAATAAATTAGTAAACAAAATTGTTATATTTCGTTACTGCTAAAAATGTAACGTTACACCACTAACTTGTTATTTTAATTTTAAAATGTTATTTTACATTTTTTCTTTTTGTAGAAATTTTTTGGATAAATTAATTTAGTGGACATTTTACAATTTGCATGTTGTTGAAAAGTTAAGTTAAAAATTGTTTAATTTTATTGCAAATTAGTACAAAGTTAAAGTAGAAAATAAATATTTTAAGTTTTAAAACTTCATTCTATCCATGTAAGATTCGTAATAACATTTGTAGATCAAGTTTTTAAAATTGAAAACTTTATTCGTCATTTATTCAATTTCGTTTCGTATTTTACCAATTCATATTTTCGATTATTTTTGATTTTCGCCATTTTTTAATCACTGATTTCTTCTCGGCTTTTATTTTTTATTTTCCTATAATTTTGCAAATAACGTGAAGTGTTAATTTTGAAAAGACAAATTCATGAAATTATAAAAGTTTCAAAGTTACCTAAAGTAACTTTAAGTTTTGGTAATATTAACAAACCATATAGTATGTATATTTTGTTATAATTAGCATATTTCAAATAACAATAAAATTTATCAATTCAAATTTCCCAAATTTCATTCTCATAAAAAATAGTACAATCTATTTAAAATTAGCTTTAAATTGCTTAAAACAATTTAATTTATACTCCAAAAAATTTTTTCACATTCCTATAAGAATTAAAGTAATTAATGTGAAAAAAAGATGAAAATTTTTCAACTACGCTTTTTTTCTAATACATTTTAAAAATGCTATTATATTAATTAATATTAAAAAAAATAAAAAATGCAAAAAATTAATAATTAAGTAAATATAATGATAATACTAAACAGTTTACTCTCATAAAATTTCTCATCAATTATCATCTAAAAAATGTTTTGAAATTGGTGAGTGCGTGAAAAGGTGAAATTGGTGGTGAATGGTAGTGGCGGATCGACCACCGTAGTGTTGCTGTTGCATTTTGTGAAATTAAGAACAGAAAGGAAATATAGCATAAAATAAATGCATAATAGCCAAACGTGCTATTTGTCAATCGTCCTGTCTCATTACACCTGATTTATTTCCTTGTCCATTTATGTGACGCAAATAAATTCCGGTCCTTAGCTTTTCAATTCATCTTTTTGAATCACAAAATTATTTCTTACTGTAACGAACTGATTTCCAATTTTTTTTTTCTTTTTTGATTTCAATCATTTTTTGTTCCTTCCAACTTTTTATCTATTCACTAATTAAGGAACTCTTTTAGGCTTTTGTTTTAAAAGTTCAAATTGCAAGTGCATGTAAATAATGTGAAATATGTTATAAATGAAAGATTTAAAATTTTTAATTTTTGTGATTTTCTTGTAAATGTTGATTTATCTATTAATTGCTTGAACAATAATTGCTTTCTTTTTCTTGTCCTTTTATTTTTTTAAATGAGATATTTTGATTGAAAAAAAAATGATTAAATGAGTATTCGTTGTTTTTTTTTATTATTATTAACTTACATGAACATTTATTAAAGCTAATGAAAAATTAACATTGATAAAATGTTGATTGATGAAAAAAAAAGTTTTTTTTTTATTTGCTAGACTTAAATTATTCAAACAAGAAAGGAAAGAATTCATTTCATTTAGTTAATGCAAGTAATCTATTTCTTATTTAAATTGGAATTTTTTAAATTCTTTAAAAATTTTTAAAGATTTGGTAAATTAGTTTGGAGTGTTTAAATGTTTTTCTACCTTTTCCTCATAAATTAAAACATATAGCAAACAAAAAAAAGAGCGGATAATTAATGGAATAGAAATAGTGTTAATTAATTAGCAATAAGATTAGTTTGAGTACATTTAAGAGGTCATACAATATTATGTATTACTTCAGGGCTTCCATATTTATTGTTTTATTCAAATAACATATTTCGTAAGTTTGTTTCGTTGTAAATTGTTGAAAACGATAAAGCGATGATGATATGACAAAGGGAAAATGAATGGTGAAGTTGAAGAGAATGAGATGGGGAAAAGTGGAAAAGATCAGTTAATGGTGTCTCGCACAGTGGTGGTGATCGGCCTGTGATATTACAGATCGTAAATCGCGATTAAGCGATAGGTCGTTGTACCCTTGCAAAATTCAGTTTTATGGCCCTCGCTGCAAAACTATCAAAATTTGATTGTACCAAATTCAACAATCCATCAAAAAATCTGTAAAGATGTTATTTTTTAGAAAATTATTAAGACTTCCTCATAAGAAGGCAAATGCCGCTTTTATTCATTTTCCATTTATGGAGCATTTCTTCTTCCAACAATCATCGTTGATCCTTTTTTTGTTAAATCCTTATGCCATCAATCATTTAGTGATATCCTATCACTTACCTATAATTACTGTTTTGGTTTTTTTTTGTGTTTTTTTTGCCTTCAATAAGAGTCAAATTAATTTGATTTAATTAATTCATTAATTATTCTATTAAATATTACATAATGTATGTGATTAATAGTAAAATTTTGATATTAAAAAAAATTATAATTGACAAGTTTGATTTGAGTGACGAAAATTTTTATTTGAATTTAAGAGAGCGTTCATTGTTGGATGACAATGATAAATTGATAAACATATTAGACGCAGTAACGATTATGAGAAAAACTGAATAACTAGATTTTAGCGTAATTGTTCAATCTTAAATCTATTAATAGTTTGAGTTACGTTAATTTAAATTTAATAGGATCTTGACAAGTTTTTTAGTTTCTAAAAATACAGTTTGCTTATTTACACTCTTCACACCTTCTTATTCTCTAATGTCGTTCTTCTAGTTAAATATCATTAGGAGATTAAGTGAAAATTTTTGAGCAAAAATTATCTGAGTTCAAATTATATGAATAGTTTTGAAATACCTTTCCTCTTCCTATTGCATTTTTTATTCGAATGCCTCAAAAAAATTTTTTCTCTTCACTTTTTCATTTTTTTCTTTCTCATTTTTAATTCCTCTTTGACAATAAAAGAAATCCGCAAGTAACAATTAAGAAGATAGGTGAAAAAAAAGGAAAGAAAGAAAAATCGTTAATTATTCCTGTTTTATTAAATTAATTCAAATATTTAATCATAAATTAAGCATATTTTTAAATTATATGTGTATAACGTTTTTTTAAAAAAACACCAAAATCAAATATCTAAAAATATTGATTTATTCCCAAAACAACAATTCGATTAAACATTTAATCAAAAATATTAAATTAATTTTGGCTATTATTGAGTATATTTTTTTAAATTGCATATTTATTAACATATATATACGTCTTTTTTTATAAAAAAAAAGTCAAATATCTACATCTATCAATTACTAAAATAATAATCTATCAATACTGTGCATATTTATTGAATTAAATGAATTAACTATTTATTTATTAGAATTTATTATTGTTGTATTTATATATATATATATATTTGAATATATAGATTACTTGTTGAATTAATTTTGATCTATCAGAATAATATGAATGTTAAACGATACTGGCATTTTGATGCTCGTATATATCAAATTGATCTTGTGCAATTAACGCATGATGTATACATATAGTGAAGTTGATGAGATAACAAGTGTTGATAAGAATGACATGATAGGTACTCACTTCACTCTCCCTGTACTGATATTTATCATATAGCTTCATCATCTTCTCCTTCTCCTTCTTCTTCCTGTTCATCTCCTTCCTGTTCATTCATTGAAAATGTCCATTTCATTTAATACATACAATGAGCAGAGTATCATATTGAATTACACAATCGTTCTTTCTTTCCTTTTTTTTTACTTAATTATTCATTTAAATGAATTAAAATTAGTTTAATTTTTTTTTAAAAAAAATTTCCTTATGTTTAATTATTTTTTTTTATTTTTGAGAATAAATTATGTCATTGGTTTTTTTTTTCTCTACTATTTCAAAAGTTTGTAGTTAGTGAAAATTTTTAATTAATTATATTAGTTAATAAAAAAAATTTGTCGAAATTATTAAAAGTGAAAGTTTAGAATTAATTGACAATTTCAAGTTATTGTACCTTTTTTTTTTAATGAGTACGTAATTAATTAAAAACTATATGTTAAAAAAAATTGTTTTTTTTTGCTACGATCATTCTGATGATTTTTATAATTCTGATAATTTTGATAATTTGAATTTGAATTCTGATAATCTGATAATTTTTCATTCTCATAATTTGAATTCTGTTCATGATTATGTGATGATGAAATTTTATTTAAGCTATAATGGAAATAGATGAAAAAGATAAGGAAACACTCAATGATAATCATCATCATCATAATCATCAACCTTATTGCTTCAATCAACAGCAAATAAATGAGGAAGATGAGATAAGGCAAGAAGAAAAGCATTCGGTTGATAAGATGATCCTTCTACAACAAGCATTATCACAAGCTAGCGTTACACGAGCTAAACGTTGCAAACAGGTACTATTATTTAAATATAAAAGTAGCACAAGTTTTGATTTATTAGTTTTTTCTTTTTTCATTTGAAAACAACAATATTATTGATCGACCAATAATATTTGTGCTTGATATTTGAGTGTAATTAAATTATTTTTAATCTTTTAATAGTTGTGTAGCATAAACAAGAATATTTAAAATACATAGTTGAATCATCAAACTATTTTTATGACAACTTTTGCAATTTCTTATGTTACTGCGATATGCAGATAAGCTATCTGTTGCTGCTTCTATTACTACTTTTTCTCTAAACAGTTCATCAATTTTTAATTAAAAAATTTTGAATAAAATAATAAATAATAATAGGAATATAAAGATTTTTTCAAACTTTACTCCTAATTATTTCTTTCTTAACAAAAAAGCATATGTATATATAATTGCTAGCTTACAGATATGAAAGGAATAAATTTTAAATTGATAAAAGTAATGCACAAATGTGAAATGATCATCAATTAATTGTTCCATCAAATGAATGTCTCACCCTCTGTGCACATCAACTTATTAGTTGTGTTTAATTTTAAGCAGCAATTTAATTTAGCAATAAAATTAAGCAAATGTATAATAATTTAATTTAGCAAATCCTGAACACCTAATCGATCATAGGAAAAGGAATGAGTTTTATGAGCTGTAGTTTTGTGGTTGTTTTTAACAACAGTTCAATATACCATGAAGGGAGGGGGAAGTGAAAGATGAAAGAAGCATCATTATCGTTAATATTTAGTAGCGGTAGTTGTAGTAGTAGTAGTAGTGCAGTAGTAGGTTGTACACCTCCATCCTCCTCTCAATTCCTCCTTTCTCCCACTACGCTTCGTACGTCCTGATTTCCTCACCTTTTCCGTATCTCTTTTCATTTCTGATCAGCAAACATCCACTGCATACTACTACTATTCATCTTAACCCACTCTCACCCCCATTAAAACTTCCATTGGCGGTACACTTTATTATCTTTAAATTGTTATGTGAAAGTGGGTGGAACAGCACGAAAATATATAATTATCAGTGAGATTTGCTTCATTTTAAGCTTCTACAACCTTTTCTCATTTTATTAAAATAAAATTTTCAACATTTTTGTGTGTAAGTATTCAAATCTATTAAATTAATAATTTTGATTATTTATCCATTTCACTATGTGTGTTGGGTATTTTGAAACGTTATATATTAGATCAACGTAGTAATAATATTTATAATAGTAATAAACGATAATAATTATTACTATAATAATCGTTTGAAGTATTCAAATACTAGTGAACTTTTAAAAATTTATGACAAATCATTTCAGATGAAATATTTTCATAATTAAATGAATGAAAGTATAATTATGTATGTGTGATGAGCAGCTGGACGTGGGAAGGGAGGAGGGAGAGAGGGGGGAAACCTGATGACCCTGTTGAAACTAACTATTAATTCTTCTAAAATTATCACCAAATGTATAAGATATTCTTTTTCTTATCTCAAATATTCTAAAAAAAAAACGTCCAAGCATAAATGTATTATAATCACATAATTTTCTAAAATATTTCTTATCAGTAAATAGTCTGGCAGGTTTTTATTGTTAAATTGTTAAAAGTTCATTAGCAAATTAATGATAATTAAGACAAATATCGCTTAATAAATTAATCTGACAGCAAAATAATTCTATGTTCCAATATAACCCTTTTTGCCGTGAATTTCCTTTCCCGTCTCTCTCTCTCTCTTTCTCTCTGTCTCTCTTTCCCTGTTTCTTCCAGTTTATATTTAACATTACCATGATGTAATTTATCATAAAAGTTTCTGTTAAACTGGTTTTCGATAAATTTTGCCATTTACTTGATGCATATAAGATTTGCTATATTACAATTGTGCTATATTACGAGAAATACGCCAGATTAGACGGAAATAACGTAAAGATATGAAGCGTAAGAAAGACAATTTGGTTTAATAATTTAATGTGTTAAACTTACTCACATTATTAACGATTGAATTAGAGTAATTAATAAAATTAACTTAGCAATTATCATTTATTTCAGCAGCGATTAGCATTATCGAAAATGAAGAAATGTGATAAAAGCAATCAATTGCAAGTTGAAAGTTGTCTTTTTCAGTTCGTTTAATTTATTTTTTTTTTAATTTATAGCTTAAAATCAAAACTATCAATGTAAAATTAATTAAGATAACCGAGAAGTTGATCTTAACTTGAAAAACGCTTAAATTTAATTTCTTAACTGAAATTTGTTATTGAAACTCAAATCGAAAAAACTTATCATTTTATCAGCAAATGGATTTTTCCCAATTTTCTAATTTAAACTTTAATTTTTTATGAAATCGTGGTATTTCACTCTTTCTTTTTTTTAAAAAAAAATTAGTCATAGACGATACATGATTTTTAGAAAACCTATTTTATCCAATAATTCATTTGTTAAAATTAGGATTACTTACATTAATTCACTTATAAATTATGATATGTGATCATAATTTTTTTTTCGGCATATTTGTTTTTAAAATAATTATAGCATAGATTAATGAATGTTGTTAATTTTGCTACATAATAACTTGATGCATTATTAAATTAGAATTTAGTAATTGTGATCAAAGATTCATTTTTCGATAATCCTCTAGTTGTATGATTGTTATGAATAATTTTTTTTTCATCGAATATAATGAATAATTAACTAATTTTTTAAATCTAAAACAGAAATTACATTTGTTTTTGGAGTTCGAACTATTTTTCAATAAAAAGGAAACGATCGATCAGTTGACCTATTTTGATTGCTGTATTTTATGTTATCGTGTATTAATTACAGTTATGCATTTCTCATTTACAGGTCAGGTAATCCATCGGATGAAACATTTCATGAAACCAGTGAATTCATTGAAGCATGCTCATCAGCAATCAAAAATCACAAATTATTTCCCATTGTTGAAGTTAGTTTCTCTCTCTTTTTTTTTCTTCAACATTTCAAATTATTCAAAATTTTGATTGTAATAAATAAATAGATGTAACTTGATTTCAAAAAAAAAAATTTCAAATTAAATGAGTTTTAAATTGAATTAAATTGTATTCATTCAATTACTTCAGCTAATGTCGAGAAAATGTGAGGTAGCAACACAAAATTTTTCAGAAGCATCATTTACGATGGATGATGTTTTTCAGGTTATTTAACTTTTTTTGCTTGCGTTAAAATTATCAAAATTCAAATAACCTTAGTAGCAATTAAAATTAACTTAGTAGCAATAAGATACAATAATAGGATTGTATTGTTACTTTTTTTTAACGTATACTAAATTAACTTATAGTAATAATTAAAACAATTTATTCCTATTTACACTGGTCGTTTCCTTGACTTATATCACCATATTTCTCATTATTGTTACTTTTGTTACTTTTTAAAATTAAAATTACAAAACGACCAATGTAGTCATTTTGATTGAATGAGTGAAACATACATATGAAATGATATGGTACGTGTTTGAAAATTTATTCATTTCGCAGCAACTAGCGGAAATGACGTCAAATGGTGATGGAACATTGGGAAATAGTGAACTTGATGTATTTTTAATTAATTCAATAATTATGCTTCGTCTGCATTTACTGGAATTAGAGAAAGTTGCCGAATTATGTGATGATTTTAAAACAAAATATTTGCGTAAGTTAAGTTAACAATTATTTGAATGTAAATTTTTTTATTAACACATATGAATAAGAAGAAATAAATTGTTTAACAGTTAAAGTATTAAATTGTTAATTGTTTAACAATCAATAAATTAAATTATTACTTACCTAAATAGTATTAAAGTTGTTCAAATTATTAATTTTTTCTTAATTTTATTGAAACGTAATTTTAAGTTATTTGTAAAATTTTGTGAATAATTTCACAAAATTCTAATAGTTTTGAATTAATTTTTTTTTTCGCTTCAAATTTTGTTGTTTAATTTTAAAGATAAATATCATTTTTGTCATTATTTGTCAATTTTTAGAAACGGTAAGGAAAAAAATCACACAGGAATCAATGATTGGATGTAATGGTGATAGCGATGATGACTTGTGCAATTCATCGCCAGAACTCTCAGAACATGTAAACAATAAAATTTGAACAATTTAAAATAAATTTTAAATTTAATTTTGCAAAAAAAAAGATATTTACCAAAATGATAGAAATATAGTTTTATGATTGTAGAAATGATGAAATTATTTATGATTAGCATTAGCTATTTTAATAATGAAAAAAAAAATTTTTTTTTTGTTCACTTTTTACAATTTATCATTTACCACTTAGCAATGTAATTTTTTTTTTTTAGTCAAAAAATCAAACCGATCAGCAAACGATTGCAATGATGCCTACATCAAAAGGAATGGTTAGATAATTTGAAGTTTTAGAAAAAAAAATTTTTTTTTAAACTTTTTTTGACTGATTTTTTGTCTCTCTCTTTTTTTTAATTATCATTTAATGGTTAGGATAAATTTGAAACTGTTCATTTCTTTTTTTTTCAGCTTTCTATACCACTGTGGAATGCAATAGCTTCACATTCATCATTGGTGCATACTTCATTATCACACTCAAAAATTTCCGAATGTTGCTCATCATCCGGCATTCAAATTGCCGAGGTTGTTGCTTACTGCAATTCTGCACATATTATTTTTCATTCGAGTTTACCAAATAATTTTGAAATTTTTTTTTTTTTTAGAAAAATGATGCACAAGAATCAGTTGAAGAAGATAGCTCAGATTCAAAACGAAAAGCTCAATTACCAACTAAAGCTGTTGAATTGCTAAAAACATGGCTCTTTTTGCATTCATCCGTAAGAATTTGTTTTATTAGATGAAATGATTTAAAATATAAAATAAACAAAATTTTTTAAAAAAAATTAAAATAATAAAATTATTTTACTTAGCTTCGTTTTTTTTTTAAATGTATGCATGGATGTGTGAAACTAATTAATGATATTTATCAAATTAATTTCAATGCAAATTTTTTTTTACAAGCATATCCTCAACGATCTATGCTGGAATATATGTGGTTGATATTTCTAGCATCCATATCCGAGTGAAAAAGAAAAAGCAATGCTGTCACAAGAAACCGGCTTACAAATGGTTCAAATCAACAATTGGTAAATTTCGAAGCAGAATGTTCGTTTCATAAAATGCACAATCTAATTCAAATCAATAAAAGTTTATATATTCACCCACCCTATAGATGATTGCTTTTCCTGTTAATTTTACGTGTTATTTAATGGATGAAAATGTTAAAGTGTAATTGTTACAGGTTTATCAATGCTCGTCGTAGGATATTAGTGCAGTCGAAAGCAGGCTCTGAGGTAGATTACATTCAAGAATCAAATTCGAACATTGATTGCGCACTCATTCCAAAACGGATACGTCGGTTAGTTTTTTTAATTTTTTATAAATTTTTCAAAAAAAAAATCTTATTTAAACTTTTTACCCTAATGATAGCTTGAACTTTTAATGATAACAGTTAATAATGTCAATTTTTGATTTTTAAATTGAAAGTAAAATAATACATATGTCGCTTTAAACATATAAAATATCCGTCACATCCTATTTCTCTCCGCTTTCTTTTTCCCCTTTTTTATAAAATTTAATTAAAAGTAACGGACATAATTGTTGTTTTAAAAAAGTACATTTTTTTAAGGAGCAAAAGGAAGGAAATATACGATTTGCAATTTATCAATGATTTTTTTTAAATTATAATTGTATTGCTTAATTTCTGAACACTTTTTTAATTTGTTAAACACATATAATTTTTCAGAATGTAACAGGGCATGTAATTCAGGACGAAATTTTGAAATGAAATTTGAACTGATAATTATGAAGAACCCTCTAAATAATGTGATTCGTGTGTTTTAATTTAAAATTTATTTTGCTTATTGCAATATATATATATATATATATATATATTTATATTTATATTTATATTTATATTTATATTTATATTTATATTTATATTTATATTTATATTATAAAAATACCAGTACTAATATTATATATTAGCAACTTATTGCAATATATATATATATATTGCAATAAGTTGCTAATATATAATATTAGTACTGATATTTTTTATAGGAATGATTTATCGATTGGTTTTTACATTATTATTATAATTACATCACTCTTTGTACGATTAAAAAAGGATTCTGTTTTTTCTAAGAAGAAATGTCAGAAGAGTTTAGCAGTGCCTTTTTTGATTTCTGTATTTTTTTTTACTAACTGATGTAATATTTATTTTTATTCTTATTAGAAATTATTAATTCCTATGCATGTACTGAAAATTAGTATACATTTTTATATATAATTTTACTAAGTAATATTACAATGAAATGATTGATTACTAAGTGAACTGAAATGAAATTGGTTTTTAATACCGAATAGTTTTGCAAGATAAATATAATCATCTAGATAATCTATTTCAAATTTTATTTTTAGTCCTATTTTTTCAGTATTTGCATTAATCCTCTAATCAGTACTATCAAATTTATAGCCTTGAAATGATGATAAGATGTTTTCTGATATGGTAGAAATATCTCGTCATTATGCTGTATTAATAATTGATCATTCTTATCATCTCATACTGCATCAGTTCAATTGCAAAATAAAATGCGATTTATTCAACAACAACAATTTTACATGGAAAAGGAAATTTTTAATTAAAAATTTGACAAGGTGATAGTTTATTGAGGAGAATGTGTAAAAAGTAAATTTGTCAAAGTTGATAAACGATGACATATAACAATGGAATTCACAGTAATTTTTAATGTTTCATAAATTTATTTGAACAAATAATTTTAGCTATTGGATTGAATTGAAATAAATTTCCATAAAGCATTCTATATTATTTAATTTTATAATAATCAAACAATACATCTATCCTACTTAGCCTGAAATTCGAAAGAAAATTGCGAGACAAAAATCCTAGATTAACATTTAGCAAAATAATATTTTATAAATTTTATTTTAGCATATCTATCCTTTCACTTAATATTTTCTAAGAGCTAAACTTATCCATTTCTTTTTTTAAAAAAAAATTAATTTATCTTTGCATGATTAATTGATGGCTATCGTTTTGAATTTATTCAGGAAAATGTTACATTCATTAATTTTGAAATTAATATATAATCTGTAATAATTTGATTTTTCATTTTTGACGTCTTTATTTTTCGCATTCTCTTCCATTTTATTATTTAAATTATTTAATTCGAATTGATACAATATTTTTATTTTTTTTGTTTCTTAAATCGAATATCTAGCGCATTTCAATTGATCAGAGATAACGAAGAAAAATTAAAATTAAAAATAGTTCTATGTTTGATTGTAATGCATTATATGGGTTGCATTCACAAATTAAACTGAAAATTATTTCAATAATTAAAATATTGAAATTTTACTGTTATTCTATCCAATTAATGATTGGTAGTAAATATCATGGGTTAATTTATGCCAATAAAATATTAAATTCAGTTATTGCATTTCTTAACAATTACAAAAATGATGAAAAACATTTTTCAAAAAATTTTAATGGGCTGAAGAAGTTTAAATTATGTCTTAATGTTGCGCAAAAGAAAAAAAAATCTTTCTACAAAATTTTTACTAAATAGCTTAAAGGCAAGAATTGATGTAGAGAAGGAAAATATTTAAAAAAAAAAAAAAAGAAGGTATAAAATTAAAATTATGCTTAATTTGTGGTAAGCTTATGAATTTCAATTTGTGCTAAGTAACTGAAAAAGGCTGTTAAAACAAAAATCGTCATTTACATTAAAACGGTTGTGTTTCAGAATTTTACCTGACTAACGAACATTTCTACTAATCAATCAAATTCTTAATTTTTTGAAAAAAATTAAATTTAATTTATATTATTTTTTAAAGAATATTACTGTCAATAATCAATCATTATTTGTGTTCACTGTTCCATAATACGGAATGGCAAAGAATGTGTTTGTTATCAGAATTAATTTTTTTGTGGATTGTACCTGTCGTTATCGATAAAGTATAATTCAACTTTATGCTTTAATAATTTGCTCGTACGTTGTTTGTATTTCTTTCTAAAAATTTTTTCCTGCTCCTATGCATACTAAATTTTAGTGTTAATCTGAACGAAAAGATGAAAGCAACTTTTCCGAACTTATGATATTTACTAATTTGATAATCACTTCAATCAGTTATTTAAATATAAAAAATAAATTTTTTTTTTACATTAAAAATAACACTTCTAATTTGTTCTACCTTATAACCAATTGCTGTTTTAATTAAACGGATAATCTATTTAACATTGTTATTATGTTAATAATAGTATACGATCATATTTGGCGAATATGTGTATCAAATTATTAAAGAATTTTTAATCAAATATATTTAGGATTAATTTTTTCATTTTCTGTACCTTTTACTCATTTATAAAAAGGTACAAGATTTGAAGAAAGAAAAACCAGTATCTTTTATTGATTGTGATTTTATAATTTTTGCACATTATTTCTATTAAATGGAAAGTATTTTTGTTTCAGCTGATTTCTTCTTCTTCTAACATTCATACATTTTCAAGTTCGTCCTGTAATTTTTTTTCCTGTTTACTTGATACAGTATTAATTTTAAGTGATTCCTAATCAATTATAATTTTTTTTTATCAATTATGATAATTCAACTTTTTTTTTGAGCTATCATAACCAATTAAAATACATCAACTTTGATATATTTTTACAGAAATTTAAGTAAAGTTTTGTAAGTTTAATAAGTGGAACTAATATGATTGGTAGCAATTATGTAGTGCTTGAGAAAAAATTCAATTAAGAAATTAATAGTACTAAAGTCAATACTTGAGTTTTACTCGTTATCATATATATATAGACTGATAATTTAGGTAGAATAAATAACTTAGAACATTAATAGTATTATTACAAAAATATTTTATTTACAACATTTGTACGACACATACCTACCTAGCATATGTAGAATGGAATGAATGTAAGGTAATTTCTTCTTTCTTTCTTTATTTCTCCCTCTCTCTCACCTTTATTCATTCCTTCTTTCATTCTTTTGAGACATGTCAAGGAAGAAATTAAAGATCAATGAGCTTGCTTACATTTTAAACTTTTAATAATTACATCCTTCATTGTTCGTTTAATTTAAAACATTTGTATTGTCACATTAAGACATTGATCGATGTGGACGTTCGTATTCAACTTCTTTATCACTTCGATGACTGATATTATTTGCTACGACAGTTTAACAGTTTACTCATCATTGTTAGTACTGCGAGAAATCTGTTATCTGATAAGGAAGAAGAAATGCAAGAGAATAATGTGAAAAAAATATACAATCAAATATAGTTTTTTCTTCCCTCTCCTTTTTTAATAAAAATATATTGTACGTTTTTTCTTTTTTTTTGTTAAGGCTTAATATAGGCATTATATTAGTATTTTCTAAATATAAATTAATATAATATTTTAATTTCAATAAAACATGGGTTTTGTTTTTAAGGTTTTTTTTTTGAATGTTTAAAACTTTTACGTTTCTTGAAATGATATGATATTTGCCTGATTGGGTAAAAATTTGAGGAAAATTAAAGATGTTAGGATTGAAAGTTTAATCAGTAAAATTGTATAAAAATGTAAAAAAAAATATTTGAACAAAAGTTATAAAAAACAATGATTACTTTGTTCGTAGAGTGTAAACTATTTTTTTGTGCTTTGACAGTACTTATTAGACTTTTAACTAATTTTTTCTGATCTCATATTTCCTACATTCCTTCCTCACTTTTATTTCATTTCCTTATAAAAATTTTCAAAAAAAAAATAAAAAAAAATAAAAAAGATAAAAAAGAAATTTTTTTGAAAATTGAAAAATTTTTATAAGGAAATGAAATAAAAAAAATTTTTTTTCTAACATTTCTTAGATAAAGTGTGTTTGTTAAATTTGTTTGAAATAATTGAATTAAAAGAGAAATATCCTGTAATTTATGAAATAAGAAAGAAAAAAAGGTAAGCGAAATGAAAGGTAAAAGCTAAAATTTTTCTCATATAATTTGGGCAGGAAAAATATTTTTAGATGTGAAATTTTGTCATACATACCATAAAATACTGAATTCTAACTGAAAATGCTATAATATTAAAAAATAAATAATTTTTTAGAATTAATAAAATATTGACATTTTAGGATTTTTTTGTAAAACTTTTAAGAATTGTTCAAAATTTAAGTTAAAAAAAAACAACGAAGACATGATGTGATTTATAAATAAATTAAGGCATTATACTGTAAGCTGTTTTTTTTTCTCATAAAATTTCACTACTAAAATAAATCATCTGTGATCGACTACAATTCTTTCAAAAACTTTATCAAATTTTGATATATTTTTAAAATACAATCATTTTCCTGTTTTTTTTTCTTTTGAAATGCTACAGATAAATGTTTGGAATTGACTGACTGTTCGATAAAGTTCAGAATGCTTTTTAGCAGTTGAAAAAAACGTTCCACGTTTTTACGATATATCTCTGCGAAAGAAAATGTTTGAAAAATAAAGATGTCGTCATCATTATCATCATCATCGTCACTGTTAAGCGAAGATGATATAACTGTTTCGAAAACTGGAACGGACAACATACTCTCACCGGAAAAATCTTGCAAAGTAGAGTGGATAATTATTTGATTGCTCAATTTTTTTTTATTATAAAATAATTACATTCATCAAATAGCTAAACTATAAAATAAAGAAATAATTATCATAAAATTTTTAAAATATATCAAAATTTTCAATTAAATTATATTATTTTTAAAAGAATTAATGTAATATTAGGTTTGTGGTGATCGTGCTACTGGTTGTAATTTCTCGGTGAGAACATGTGAATCTTGCAAAGCATTTTTTCGACGCAATGCTAATCGACAAGAGGTTGATAATTAAAATAAAGTGCTATTTTCATCTACTTTTGAACTTTTAATTTCAATTTTAATTTTAAAAATATTAATTGAAAACAATTATTTTTAAGTCTTTGAAATGTCCATTCAATCAAAAGTGTGTCATAAATGTGCTAAGACGAAAGTTTTGTCAATCATGTCGACTACAACGCTGTTTTCAGGTACGCAAATGAAAGGTAGAGTAAACAGCATCGTTTAATATTTCCTTATTTTGTTTTGTTTTTTCAGCTTTCAATTCAAATTAACAATTAACTAAACAAATTTAAAAATTTACAAATATTAATTTAAATTGTATTTGCTTTCACTCTGGCAACATATATTATTAGGAAAGATTGATTGGAATTTTTTTTTACAGGTAGGCATGAAATGGATAATGCGAGAGGGTTATCGATCACGGAAACAACGATTATCAACAATTCCAGGAAATGATGAAGAAATTAAAAAGGTTTTTGATCAAATTAATGATGGTGATGTTGCAGTACCAAAACAAGTCCTTATGGAACTTGTTAAAAAATCAACTATAAGGTGATTTATTACTTTTCTAGCAATAAATAGAATCATCTAGAATTATTCCGTAAATAATTTTGCAATCATTTAAGGTTATATAAAATATTTTTAGTTATTTTTAAGCAATTTATTTATTATTGGATTGAAATTTAAATTCTTTAGACAATGTTCAATTTTTTTAAATATTCGCCTATTATATTTTTGAATCTTGAACATGAAAAAGTTACAATTACAATTTACGAAGTATGACGAAATATGACTTATTGACGAAATATGACTTAAATATGACGAAATATGAAATATGACTTTATAAAATTTATTTTCTATGATGTTGACTAAAAGAAAAATTAAATGAATTTACATCAAACACTAAAATTTCAGGCGTCTAACAGCATGTCAATGTAGATGTACCTGCGGATTTTATCCTTCGGATACCAAATTAACTGCTGTATCATCATTATCATCATTTGCAGAGCAAACATTCCAGCAATCTGATGAAATTGTTGTTCCGTTTAATTCAACGAATCAATTTCTTCGAACGAGTTCAGACAATTTTTATTCGCAGCAAGGGTTTGTTAAAAATTTGATGCTAAATTTTTTGGTATAATTCATAATTTTTCAAGTTTTAATTAAATTTTAATTAAAAGTGGAATAGACTATCCATTAACACTAACGTCTATGCCACAAATGCCAGTATCCGTTTCATCAGAAGTGTCAACAGTGTGGGATGAAAATACTCGTTTAACAGCATTTACAACACTGCAACAGACATACATTTCAGGTAAAACTTTTTTTGCCCTCTTTTTTCTTTTTCAATGCTAATTTTAAATGCTTGGAAATTCTATTATCTTCCAAAAATATTTGATGTGCTTTAAAATGATGAAAAAGTGTATGCTGTTTAATAAATTTTAAAGATGTGAAATTTACGCAAAATGACGTATTTGAATGAAATTGAAATACGAAATGAAATTTACGTATTTGTATTGTAATACGTTTGTATTTCTCTTTTATTTTTAAATTTTCAATTTGCTATATTAGTATTACAAATGCAAAAAATTAATATTTATTTTTCAAAGAGTAATTTTTAATAATATTTTGAGGTATACAGATTAAAATATCATACAATTTCAATGCAAAATAATTTCAGATAACAGTTACTTCTCTACGGATGCATTTGAAAGACTATTTACGGACGATAAATTGCTACTTCAGGTAAACTGATTTAAGGTAAGGTAAGGTATATAATATATTTTGTAAAATTAGTGATAAAATTTCAAAATTTATTACTAAGGGCAACTTTATAGGAGTTGATTACTGCAAATGATATCCTCAAGCAACCATTGGATTTATCAACAAATCAGACATATTCCAATGAGTTATCACTTATGGATGTTGTCCAAATGACCGATTTGGCACTTCGACGAATTATCAGCATGGCCAAAGAACTTACATTCTTCAAAAGTTTGTCGAACAAGGATCAAATTTCCATTCTTAAAGGCTTGTATATTAACAATGATATTATTTTTTTTTAAAAAAAAGATAAGAAAATAGAAAAAAAGGTATTAACAAGAACTTTTTTGTTCAGTTTTCAGCAAAATTTCAGTAGATGAAGTTTTAATTTCTAGTACCTTCATGCTGTTTAACTTTTAGGTCTGGCAAAACACGTCTTTTTTTGCAAAAATTAAAATTATTTATTTGGTTGGATAACTTAAAAAAAATAACTAATGTAAAAAAAAATGTCAATTTTGCAATTGCTCAAAATTTTGTACTTACAAATTTCTTAAATTTTATTAAAATTGAAAAAAAAAATATTTGAGTTGAATTAGTTGTGCAAAAATAAAATTATCTCTTCGATTCCGAAAATGCTGCTATAGGATCATGCAGTGAATTGTTGATATTACGAGGAGTTATGGTATTTGATCAGAAGAAACATGCGTGGAATACGAGTGTAAGACAGGTTTGTATACTGATTTGCGTGAAGTGTTAATTCTTGAGGATCATGTTAACTGCACAAGTGGGAAAAATTCCCCATATGTTAAATATCGACACTTCTTTATTAGTAGTAAAATTTATATAATTCCATTGACTTCTACAGTTAATACTTGAAAATTTAAATTCTTAAAAAGAGGAATTAAAAATGTATTGAGTCTAAGATATGAAGATTGATGTCTTATTCTTACTTCCAACTGTAACATTTACACCGTATTTCTTACTCTTCAAATGCAACAAATAAATTATATTCTAGAAGAAAATGCTTCCTACGATCATCTTTAATAAAATCATTCGCTTAATAAATTGTGCAAAGAACTAAATAAATTATTTCAATTATTGATTTTATAATATTTTCGTCCTATTTCAGAGTCCAGCCGAACTAGAAATTAAATTGGATATACTAAAGAATTCTAAGGAACTGAGGCATTATGAGGAGCACAAAAGGTACATCGATATCGATCATACCTTAGTTTCTTGATTCAGGTGAAATTGCAGGTGAAAGTAAGTGCTATAAAGATAACGAAGTGGAAAATTTTTGATAACATTTATATTCATTGCAACTACTAAATTTAATTCGCACTTTCTAGCACTTCTCCATACCATTTAATAAATTTCCGAAAATATTGAAATTATTTTTCGCAGGTTTTTAACGACATTTGGTGAGAAATGGGGCAAGGATGAATATATTATGTTATTGCTCAATGCGATAACATTATTTTCACCATTTCGTACCAATCTTCAAGATATTCAAAAATTGCAGAAAATACAACAAAAATACTGTGACGTTTTGAGAAGGTAAATCTAAGAGAATCTATGAGTACAAATTTTATACTAACGTATTGCTCAGTCTTTTTTCTTTTTTTTTGCTGATAATATAATGAATGAATTGTGAATTAAATTGAACTTCAAATTTCGATCACATGGAAGGAATGAAAGAAATGCATATTTGATCATATTGGAAAAAACAGCCAGTGAAATAGTCGATCCCAACTTCATCCATCTAACAAAAAAAAATCATTTAAAACAATTACTCCATATTGTTTCAAGTTCAGATACCTCGGCAACCTTTATGTGGTATCCGAAGCGGAAAAAGTATATCGAGAACTACTCGAGAAATTAGGCGAAGAACTGAATCATTTGAGTCATAGTTTGCTATGTATTTATCATAGTTTAAATAACAGTGAACTGAATCCATTGCTACGTGAACTTTTCGATCTTTCACAAATATAAACGTTTCTGTGTTCTTTTATCCGTCCATTCGTTTTTTTGCCTTTGAGTTGACACATCTTTACTGCTTCTAGTCCTTGAAGTAATCGACATTTAAATTGCAATGGAAGTGAACTATAATCCGATCTTTTATAATATAATCTCTTGCCGATAAATTTTACATTCATACGCACCATTACATTACCATTTATAACCAGTATTAGAAACTTAAATGAGCACTGAATTAATGCCAATACCATAGTTAATCTTTTTCGGAACTTGTATTCATGGAACTTTTTTAATTATTTATGAATAGCAAACCAACACAATGTTACCTTGACATCGGTTGGTCGGAAGTTTTGATACAGCAATACTACCTAATACACAACAATGTGCAACGAATGATAGTCTGCAAGTGGTGACGAAGTGTTTAAATTAGGACCTTTCAGACTAGAGAAACCGAAAATGTGAGCTCAGATTAAACATGAACCATTTTTGAAGGGAAGATAATGGATCAAATCGATCCAGCGAAACTAATTATCAACGCACTACACTTCATAGAGTGAATCATAAAAATATCCATAGAAGGTGAAATAAAACTATAGCACATGCAAACTACTCATTAACCACGTTCTAGAAATACATTTTTATCAGAAAAAGATGCAATTCTTCCCAACAGATTGGAAGCAATCAAACAATCATTAAAATGGCATCTCAGAACTGGTTTACATTTAACAGTATGTTCGCAATGCTTCCCTTACTTATCTCCTCATTTTCCTTGCCCTTTTTCTTCCGAAATTCTTATGACATATAATTATCAAATATTTATGCTAATTTTTTCCGATCTAATGAGGAAAGCAATTAAATCGTTTATAAGTCAAACTACATCCTACCAAAAATGGAAAAAAAGAGCAGGATCGCACCGGACATTATTTAAAACCGGTTAAAGAATATGGTCATAACAATCATGATAGGATTTGGCAATAGTGAAAAGGATGCATGAACAAGGGAAGATGCCAAGCCGCCATCTTTCTATTAATGATTTTGAATCCACGTAAAAAAAGAAGTTAAAATCCTTCCCCAAAATTTTTGATGCTCCCGATTTCAAGTTAAACATTACAACATCTCTAGCAGTCCATCTTGCTCCTTCTATTTTTTCTCTTTTGTTCTAGTTTCTAATAAAATTCTTTTGCCTTTCATCCTTTTGTCCTCTTTCTCTTAGCAGGCAGTACTCCGCTGTTTCACTGGTTACGGGTCCCGATTAACTGTACAACCGTTGAGGGAATATAACCCTGGGCCAATAAGCCACAAAAAAATTTTTGTTGTGATTGACAGAACGATGAAGACGATTAAAATAGGACTATAAAACACTTTCATCATTATCATCAGCAACAGAAACAGCGCAGCAACAACAATCGCAAAGAGTAGGTGGTAGTAGAAAGCAGCAAATATGCAAGTAAAATATTCATACTGGTATAATCTTTTCACGAGGAAAAGAATAAATAAGAATACATACGTATAAACTATATATTCCTATTCTGTAATTTTGCGGGTATTGTATCTAAAACTAGATTTCCCCGATATTTTTGATTTCTGGATTTCTGGATGGGAAGAAAATAGTGTAGAATAAATGAAGTAATAAAACACAAAACAGCGCAACACAATGATATACTTACAGGAAAGAATGAGAAAAAACATACAATGAATTATAGCATAACTTTAAAAAGCAACAATAATTCAAAAAAAATGAACAGGGGCACCCTACAGAAAAGACATTGAGACATATGTATGGATCAGATATAATGAAACAGAAAAAGTACATAAAAGAGGAAGCAAGTTGGTTTTCTGGAAAAAATTTGAGCAAGGGGCCTAGGGGCAGTTTAGGCTAACCATACACAGTTCTCGTTCCTGATTATTGTTGGTACCATCAAAATGAAACAAAGCTTATCGATCATGACTTTCATGGGATCTGCTTGAACTTATAGCATAAAGTAAAAGCACAATTATTTTTGCACTTTCTGATCCTTCTTATTATATTGTAAATTCAAGAAGCGATGAGTTCCTCACAGTTAATAAATTTACTAAAGAAAAGAACACAAATGACTCAGGTGAACAATTAGCTCTCCATTGCATCACGCACTGAAAAATTATACCAGTTAAGAGTGAAAATAAGCCGTTATGAAAATATGATTTAGAAGACAGCTGTATTCCATTTAATACCGCCAGAGAACAATCTAGCACCCATTTTTTATAAATAATCTCGAAATACATTCCTATCTGCCTGGTTTGCAGTTCACAATCATCTGGAAATATATTGCACCCCAAGTGCTGGATCATTTCTTAGTTACATTACTAAAAGACAAGAAGCATTTACGACAGCTATTTCTCCACATAAATTGATTGCTCTGTAACGCTATCAAAGACCAAAAATCACTTACTTTGTTGTTGCATAAGATTATGCGGATGAACACTAGGTTGTTGGGTCTGAATACGTGCTGAAGGTGTTTGGTAGGGGTCGACACCAGAAATATTCAAATTAACTGAATTTGGTATCACATTTGGAGGGGGTTGGTGAATCAACGGCATATTGCTGCCTTTGCTCCACATCTACAGTGAACCTTATTATAAAAATGTCAAATGTTTGCATAATGATGACCTTTCATCAACAGTCCAACTAACGGATATAACAGATGGTTTACTGGTCTCCTTTCAGAGTTCTGTGCAAAAGTGTTCAAATTCGGTGAGTTACCTAGAAAACACTCTATTAGATCACTTACAAACCAGTCATTACTTTCCTATGATTTCCAATTACTTTCCGTCCTCAAATTTGAAAGAGTTGGACTTTCATTCAATCAGAAACACTTGCAAATAACTTTACACTCATCAGCTATTTACGAAATACAAAGTAAAACCTGTGTTTTAGTCGAAGTTACTGCAATATAGTTTACCAAGTCGCGTAAGGGGAGCGCCTTAAAACTTGGTAAATTGTTCCGCATCATGTATTCGTTTGTGTATTCCTTCAAGTTTTCACTGCAAATATGAAAATTCTGGCAATGCCTATAGCCAAGTAGTAATTGCAGGCTGTCAACCTTATGTTCTGCACTGTATGGATTTCATACATGAAAAACTGCAAAGATTTGCATGAATTGGAAAAAAGGATCTAATCTTTCAGATGAAGTTAACATCACAGAATTCTTTAACTTACGGAGAAATATGTGGAAAATGACTTCTTAGAGTATCCAGCAAAGTATCACGTCGAGGAGATGAACTTCGACTGTTCGCCACCAGTGCACTCTAAATTATCATCAATTGGGCCATGAGGTGGAGAAAAAGATAAAATCGAAAAACAATGCTTGAAAGACGATGAATCTGATGATGCAAGATAATAGCAAACCGTACAGTGACATCAGAGGTGTTTGATGAGGGGGTGTGGTAATTAGTCCAACTAGGCCATTGCTGTGATTGGTAACCACTTCCTTGGTGCTGCAAATGATTATAATGACTTGGTTGGTTCGACATCATACTGTTGTTGTTGTTCCCAGCTGAAAATTTCATAAAAATATTATCTGGGGAAAGCAGATATTTTATTTTCAACAAATAAAAGTCTAATTCAAAAACTTACAGGATAATGTATTAAGCCATTCGTTCCCGCCTCCATTACTCCAGCCATTCGACTGAGATGTGAAATGGCTACTCGTATTAGAAATACCAGGTGGTGGATGAGAGAGCTATAAACATGGTTAATAAAAGAGACGACGATGATGTAGATTCGGAAAAGCTAAGAAATTAACCAAACCTGAGCAGAACTTCCACCGGTACTGATACCGTAATCGGTACCGATGGGTCCGAATGAACGACTAGGATTGAGCAGTTCGTTGATCGAATTCATAACAAGTGGTGCATCCCAACTGGAACTCCAAGCAGTTGGTAATGATAATCCCGAAGATGATGACGTACTAGTGGTTGTTTGTGTGGTACTGGATGAACTGACTGCCGTAGTATGACTGCCAGCATATTCTATTATTGAACCCGTATGACTAGTAGGTCGAACACCTGAAAATATTCGGAGGTTCGCATAAAATGTAGCAAGCATTAATTTGATTAGGATCAAATCTAAAATACAATCGTAAAAGCAAAATTTTCGAAGCATACAGCAAACAAATTATGACGTATGAAAACCGAAATAATTTCAATTAGAATTTTATCTCCTTAACTTTCATGAAGCTATCGTTTATGTTCACCGACAAAAAAAATGTGAAATAAAAGCAAAAAAAGCAAACCGATCGGTGCTATTGACGTAGTGGTACCAGTAGGGGACTTCATAGGAGATGATGGTGGAGCAGGAGCTTTAGACATTGTCTGCATCGGCGTACCCGGTGCTATATTACCAGAAGTTAACGGAGAATCTAAAAAATCTCAGCTCAAATTTTTCTATCATCTTCAGCAATAATTCGAGTAATAAGGGGAACTGCTAAAAATTTACTGATAATTATACCAGCCGTAGGAGTCCGATTACCAATTACTCCTACAGACGGTACAACAGACGTCACAGCTTTTTCATGACCAGCGGGCGATACTTGAAGCGCGAACTGTCCTAATTTGAGCTTTGGCGCAGGTGGAGGTTTTGGAACACTAATTTTTGGTAACTGAGCGATTGTTTTCCCAGCCTTGATTTGTTCAATCTAAAAAAGCTTTGATTTGTTCAGTCTCCTTAGAATGAAATATTTGAAAGTTAAATTTTCAAGTGATTTTTTTCCCTCCACAACAAGCGAGTGTTCATAAAACTCTGCAAATTTACAGATCCGTTGAAGTCCGCATAACTTACAACTTTCAACAAATGTTATATGAAAAACTTCGACAAAGCGTGTTACATATGAGTATACCTGCGTAGCAAACTCGGCTTTTGCAGTGGTAATGAGACCAGCTACCTCTTCTCGTTTAGCCCTCCATTCGGAAGCAGCTACCTTCAGTTCCTCTGCCGCAATAGGATTTCTTGCTCTAGAATTTATTTATAATATATATGCTAAGCCAAAACAAGAAATAAAAGCTGATAGATGATAACTGCTACATGGTCACTAAATAAAATTAAATAGAATGACGCACTTTTTCGCTTCGGTTTCCAGATCCTTCACTCTCTGTCCAGCATCTTTATGAGCTCTTTCAAGTATAGCAACGCCCGTTTCAAGCTTATGCTCCAGCAGTGAAACTTCGGCTTTTTTTGCGCGTTCAGTCAAAAAAGCTACATTACCTTGAAATGCCTTACGTTCCTGAAATAATATATGAATCAATTCGGAACTACTTCAATATACCTCAAAAAGCCAGCAATTATTTCAGATATACAGATACAGTCTGTATCTGTCCCATGAATCTCTTCCTAGCACTCACCGAACACAGCGCATTTTCGGAACGTTTCAGCGCAATCGACCGTTCATTAAGCTGATTTTTTAATTCGCTGATTTCGGTATCACGTCCTTTGATTTCTTCGGTCATATTCTTCCGAGTATCCTGACTAGACTGCAGCTCCCTCTGTATCTTTCTCAGTTCTTCTGCATGTTTCTGACGAAGCTCTTGTAATTCACGCACCAAACATTCATTTCTCTCTTGTAGTTCCCGTGATCGTTCAGAATCTCGCCTAAAATTAAAGAACATGATGTTTATCGCGAATTATATCAGCTGACAGAAATTTTTTTTCCAGAAATGTAGAGAAATACTTTTTAGAGGTGTAGGATTGAACGCCCCATTACGAAGCTGTTAAGAGCATGGCCTGCTTTTTTTTGAAATACAAAGAAAATCCTGTTCATCATACCATGGTCTGCTAGTCATATGAACCTTTAAGGCCTCGGAGTTAGGTCATTTTAGACCGCATTTCTATAATATCTAAAAGGTCGTCGTACATTAGCCAGGATCTCTGGAACAGTTTTGGCCTATGATAAGGCTGTATAAATCAGCCTAGGCCCATACAACTCAAAATCACACTTACTCATGCTGTCTGATATTTTTTTCAAGTTTCTTTAATTCGTTCTTCTTCTGATTGAGCTGCTGGATTGTCTTCTCATGCTTTTCTTTCTCGGATTGCAATTGTGTCTGCATCTGTTTCGTTGCATTCGCATGTTTTTGTTCTTGTCTGCAGAAAATAAAGTAGTAAGAATAATTGGAATAACTCTTGTTTTTCCTCTTCTAACTTTTTCGAGATGATCTTCTTTCATTGTAAAGGCAAAAAATTGGAAACATTTTGAAAACCCATCTTAAGCTTACTTTTTAATTTTTTCTTTCTCCGCAGCAAGTTGTCGCGATAAAGTTTCTTTATCACTTTCAAGTAACGCAATACGTTGAGCAATTTTCTCTGTATGCTCGTTCAATCTTCAATTGCGTGCATATCGATTAAAATGAGCCACTTTATTAATCATATGAGATATCAGCAAAAACCTACTTCTATCACATATAAAAACAACTCACTTTTCGGCTTGGACAACTTCCATAAGTGGGTTTTTACTCACAGCTTGATCAGCAAAAACACCAATACGATGCACTTCACGATTCAACATATAGTCGTGCTGATCATCGGGACAGTCAGACATCAAGGAACTGAAGTCATCTGCATCATCAACCAATGGCGCTGTTAAATGATGCTCATCCATTGAAGAACAATCAAGATCTGAAATGTTTACAGACTGCATTATTTGACCAAGCACAGAAGATTATCGCAATCATGACATCTTCAAAATACAAGAGACTTACAAAAATTTGATCCCCTACTATGACTTCACCTACTATGTTAACTACTTGTCTCTCCTCCTGAACTTTTACCTCCTCTCTTACCTCTACGTCCATCTTTGATTGCTTCGATAACTTTCTCGTCCCCAGCTAGAATTGCCAGTTTTTGCAGACAACCTTTGAGGAAGGGACTTTTTGAACGCATTTCCAATGTATTAATAAATTCAGCAGCCTTATCAACCACACGTTTAGCATTCACACAATTAACACCAATCACTGACAACGCTGCCATAACTTGCTGAACCTGAAATGACAATGAAAACTAATAAAAAATCAAATTATCAGTAAAAGTTTCAAACATAACAATTCTACCAATTCATCTGATCCCTTTTTCTAGGCATACATCAGTATAAATCATATTATTAAAAAATAAAAATGACAAATGTATTTTCTAATTTTTTTAGAAGCTAAAAATAACCTGTGCATCTGTAAAGTGGGGAATATTGCCCGCACCAAAATCCAAACTGCTATCATCGCCAGATGCAGGTGAATTCTGAAAAAAAAATTTGCAATTTCGTGATAAATACGGAAAAAGAAAATGAAATATAAAATAAAAATAAGCGAGAACCTCTCCATTTTTCATGTATTTCCAGCAGTATTTGATATTGAATTTAAGCCATTCTTCGATATACTGCCGTGACCAAATATTCGGCTGTGCCGAATCATCTATGTATTGCTGTACCTAGATCAATTTGTTATAAAATATCAGCGGAAAGAGTATAGCCAAATAACAGTTGCATTACAGTTACATAGAAATCCAAGTTAAAAAAAATAGCCTAATGAATCACACTCGTTAACAAATAATAATAATCAAACCTGGGGATTTGCCAAATCGTCCGTAATAATTTGTTGCGAATGATAAATTGGAAAGATTGGAAATGTCTGCAATAATAAAAATAATTGTTCATGTATCTAAATGAATTCATCTGTAATATAATTTTCAATTTGATAAAATGTACTTTTGGATCTGCGTTAGCGAATTGTGACGTGAAGCGCGCTACACTTTCTTTCTGCATTTCCGCAGCTACTTCTGCCCTATTGTCCCCTTGAGTCTCTATCTGCTGCTGCAATTGATAAATTACATTAAAACAAATTATATGAAAGAATAAGTGTATCTCGACGTGAAAGAACGCTTATATTATTAATTTATAATAGTAGTAAAAAACAAATAAACAGCCACAGTTACATTATTAGCAACCATAAGTCCAAAAAATACCTCAGTTTGTTTTTTCCTAGAATCCGCATCTTTCAGCTCGTTTGGCTTCTTTCGACGCCATTCTAGAATTTTATATCACTTCATGCAACTTTAGACAGAAATACTTACGAGATTTTCATAATAGACCTTACTATGACCTGGATTGAAGCACTATGCTACTGTAATCATGCCAATATGTTATATGAAATTCTAAATATTTCAGAATATGAGACTTTCAGATGCTATGCTATACAAAACCATCACGATATGCTTTTGCAAAACCACTGACATAACGGCTAAATTTAAATACGAAAATTCAGCTGACACTACAAAAAAGGAAAACAAATACCGCCGTTGGGGATGGTTTTCTTTGCTGTCTGTTTCTTCGGTTGTGCATATGGCCGATTGGAATTTGGATTTGTCATACCCGTGTGTGCATTCACTACGGCTGCATCTGCTTTAGGCATTAACGCGGAAACTTAAAACATCTTATTAAAATAAAATCCAATTTTGATATACTTCAGAATAAGAAGTGAAAACAAAACAAAGAGAATCCCAACAACTAGGAATTCATAAAAAGAAAAGTTATTTCTTACCTCTCGTAACTAACGATTAGGCTTATTATTGGTTAACAAATATAAAACCATTTAAATGTTAAATTAACTCCCTATTTCAAGCAGAAAAGTCGACTGAAAAAACAAAAATTGCTAGCAGGCATCTCACAATACAGCAAACAAAACATTTGAATGCCCTACGTACGTCCGCATGTTAACAAGCCTATGATCTGAGAATGGAAGCTTGACCAAATCTTTTCAGCTATTGATGAAATTATTGAACTTGAATGAAAAACACCCTCAAAAATATTGAAAAATTTACAGTCGGTCTGGCACGAAGCCTCTTCTGTGTTCAGAGAAGCAGGTTCAAGCATAGCCTGAATGCAGCTATCACAATCATCGCGCACTACTGCACCATCACTTTGAGGTGAACGCTTCATCTTTTTGGAACAAGGAACTCCAACTACAGTGTGACCATTATTTCCTTCAGCCTAAACAATATTTGAATGTTAAAATCAGACCAATTCCATCTGCAAAATGAACATTACCACAAAACTTTCGGATAGTAACTGAGGTGGATAGTTTTGAACGTTCCTGCTCATTCAAGCCCTCGCTTATTGAACGAAGTTCTTTAAAGTTCAAAAAATTACTTCGCTATCCGAAGCCCCATTTGATGAGCTCGTTTCCTCATCACTAGAGCATTCAAGAATGTGTTGCTCTTTCTGTTCTTGGCATAATTCCCATGGCTGATCGTGTCCGCTTACATCATATGTGCAATGGAGAACCGGCGCAACTGGTTCCTGTGTCTCTGTTTTCTAAAATCAAAGCGAATTTCACCAACAACACATACTCAAGTTGAATTAAATGCGTTTGTAGGAGTTGAAGTTATCACGCGGTGAAAAGTTATATGGGACGGTTTATGAAAGCCGGCAAAAGAGCAAAAAAAAAATTACGAATCATCCAGACAATGGATAGCATGGATCACAAACACAGTCGCCTCGATGATCTTCCGGCAAGTTAACAAGTAACAATTCAGTTCCTTTCCTTTTGTTTGCCTACAGTTCACATGAATTGGGAATGTTCATGAATTCAACGCACCTGTGAATCCACCTGCAATATATCCCCATCTTCTGTTATTTTCACTCCTAAAGCGAATACATCATTTTCCAAATAATTTGTATTGACCACCATTTCTTTCTTTTCGTCTTCCACTTTCTCATCCAACCTGTAATATAACCTCTCAAAATTATGTTCTACACTTAATTATTTTATTAGCTAAATATCTATAGTATCAACTTTACCTTTCGCATGTAGTCTTCTTGCCCTCAGTTTTTCCTTCTTTCTGTTCATTGTCGAAAACGGTTACACCATCTTGCTTTAGTAACTTTTCCTGTTTCTGCAATTATTATAATGCACTATTTTCTTCAAAAATATTTGTTACAGTATTCATTGTGCAAAATGATGACGTGTTACCGAATCATCTAGTCCTTCCTCTTGTTTTCCATTGTCGGAAATCCATTTCATTTCACGAGCTACATCTAGCAGTGCTTCAGCTGGATATTCTAGAAAAAAAGAATGAAAAAAACTTCTTGAAGACAGAATCTATAACATTAAACATATGGACAAAGGTGTGTTTAAACGCTTAATATATAAAGGAAATAATACCTCGAATATTGCAGGCATTTTTGTCGTTTTGCAGCACTGGACGGGTTTCCATAACATTTGATGAGATGTTTGTTTCTAAGGCTTTATTTAGGAGTGAAGCCGCTGTTCTGAAAATATGGCCCTTTTTTTAATTTCTGAGATAGTTCACAGCCGGAGCTCTTGAAAAGTTAAACGAATGGATAAACAATTCAAGCACCGCTTTTTGTGATTAACGAAGGAACCTGTTTTTGATATTACCAGTACCTGTTTTGAGTATTAGCAGTTCTTTCCGCATTTACTTCACGAGATTTATTATTGGAATTCGATTTTGATGATGATTTATTCACATTGGATTGTTTGTTGATTGTCGCAGCACCTGATATAGCCTGCTTCAAAGCACTCTGGTTAAGCGAATTTTCTTCATCACTTTTACCAAGCGGAGGTCCTAAAAAACAAGGCTATCATTTAGATAAAAAGTAATCACCACGAGAGCGACGCAAATTTCAAATTGAGAAATTTTAAAATTTTTTTGGCAACTATGAATATTAGAACTATTAAAAATAACATGGCAACCTTTTTCAATTCTTTCAATACTTTGTTTTAGCTTCATCTCAATAAGCTTCGCTTTCTGAGCCTCCAGATCAGCTTTGCAATCTTGATCACGATCTTTACAAAATTTCAGAGCGCTCGTATTAACTTCAATTGCTTTGTCAATGAGTCCTCTACTACTCTGTATGTCAGCTAGTCTCATATAATCTTGAATCTTCTTCTCGAATTGCTCATGAGTTCTGGAAAGTGTGTTTAACATGATATAATACTGCAGCCATAGACTTTTTCACTCCCCTCATCCTAGCAAAAAAAAACTGCGTGTAATACAAACATAATGGAAGTTTCTTACAAGATATTTTTCGGAGGTTCAGCTTTGACAGATACTTCCAAAATAACTTTGTCATCTTTGATGTAGCCTTGACTTTCATCTAATATGTCCTGAAAATATTAAACATATAAGAAATTAAGAACCGCTTGTCAAAGAGACCTCCCACCAGCAACCTAATCATTTTCATGTCAATCCAGCTGTTGAATGTAATATTTTTTCCTAGAAAATAACGCAAATTAAACTTACGGCCCATGTCATGAAGCATGAGTATCCCCAGTCGTTTTCTTTCGCTGTATAAACATGGTTAGTTTTCCTCGTAAAATGCGGTACGCCTTGCTTCTGCGAAATTAACCTCAGTTCCGCTGCGGCCTGGCATGACCATGAACTAAAAAAGTGAATATTACTGCAACAGCAAAGAACACATTCTTTGTCACTCTATTTTGCAACGGTTTCATAAACAGAGAGAAGAAAACATAAGCCTACAGATAGAAAACAATGTGATAGTAACTTACTCAGAATAAGCATCTGGACAACACTGCAGAAAAAATCCCAAACACTTTTGCGTGCCTTTTTTTTGTACAACATGCTGTCGAGGCATTACCATTATCCGCCTGAAAACAAGATGAAATGAACTGCAAACACCCATCACTAAAAGCATGAGTATACAATGAGTATTGTCGCTTATATCAACGAAAAGTAATAACTCTTTAAGATTATTTCCTAAATTTCTAATCTACCTGCAACATTTTTAACAAATCGTTACAGATTCTGGAATGAATGAACTAACCAAGGGACAGCTTGTATCTTTTTACTTGGCCCTCTCACAGTATCAGCCATATTCGTAAAGTTTTGAATCATCAATCGCAATGTTCCATCAGATGAAGTACTTGATGTAGGGGAGCTAGCATCACTACTTGACGAAGCCACAGTACCTGAAACATGTGTTTAATATGCACTTCATAAAATTTAGATACTCCAAGAGATGCAACCAGCTGACAGACTGAAAAGAGGACTGAAAAAAGAAGTACGGTAAACTAGTGCCCGAATTCAAAGGCAGTTGACAACTTCTTTACAACAACATCAAAGGGAATATCGTTTCCTTGAATAATTTCTCTTCAGTTGTATAATATGAAGTTTTATAATTAGGGTGAGAAATTAGAGCAACAAACGAAACCTTTATTTGCAATAGGTTGAGAAATAGTATTTCGAGAACACTGTGTAATTTTTGGGAATGTTTCTTCATCGGGATCCGTTTGACACGCAACATTAATCTTAGCTTTCCTGAAATGAAAAATGTCAAAAGACGAAAACCTGGAATGCCACAAATTTTCACATGTTACTTTATATTCATATTATTTATCACCTTTTTTAAAGAAACAAGTGAATTGCTATTAGCATTAGACAATATGTGTTTTGAAGCAGCGATATAATCTATTAATACGAAAAAAACACTAAAG
The DNA here is from genome assembly GCA_013365375.1 of Litomosoides brasiliensis. Classification (NCBI taxonomy): domain Eukaryota; kingdom Metazoa; phylum Nematoda; class Chromadorea; order Rhabditida; family Onchocercidae; genus Litomosoides; species Litomosoides brasiliensis. The sequence goes on along the minus strand of JABVXW010000254.1, from coordinate 35,983 downwards.
CACATTAAAGGGCAAACCTCACACCACTCTGATGTACTGAACATAAATTCCCCCTCTTTTCGCCAGCTACAGCTGATGACTTCACAATTTCATGACAGTCATTCACCTTCCTGGAAGGTGTCCTTGAAGCTATTGTTGTATCCATATCCACTTCACCTAAAATATACAGACCATTTGCATCGTTTAAATGTGCAGTGGTAGTGTGGAAAATGTGCAAGAAAATTATATGCTACAGCAAAAGCAATACAATTTATTCACATGTTGACAATGATACTCGCGACGTGGGTGGTGTCTGAACGCGTAGACAAGTACAACCCTCGCATCTCCCGCCTCTTCTTGTCCGTCTGCACGATGATATATATCTTATTTCATATGTCCCAACCCACGGGAGTGTACATCTTTAAATGTTTGAGGTACCACAATATCGGAGATGCACAATTCTAGCAGACATTCATCGTACCAACTGACCCAGTAGTGTTTACATCTTTTTATTGTATTAGTGAACTCTGCCCTCGGCCAATAGCATGTCTCTATTGCCTAATATGTTAACGAGCTATTTACAAAGCTGTCATTCTCTTGAAAATCTGTGGAAGAGTTATAAGTCGCTCATTTATGTCGTGATGGTACGTATTTCAATATAACCATCACAGCATTACATTTTCTAGGAAAATTTTTCGAATATCCTGCAACGCCAAAGTACTAAAACGTGGAAATTGTATCTTCAGCTACTTCCAATAATCATCTGACAATAATCGACAACACCAACGGAATGGAAGAACTCTAAGCAAGGACGAAAAAATCATATCCTTATAAATTTTAGGTATAATGATAAATGAGTAAACTGCTAAAAAAGGAAATGTGACGTACATTAAAACTACGAAGTGATACTTTGCCGATATAGTGATTGCTTTCTTTGAGGCAAATTTGCAAAAATTAATCTATAATGTTAAGGTTATTGCAGTGAAGAATTGCAAAACACAGAATCTTCCGGAGTTAGGAAGCTTCATCAACACAAGCGCATCATACGTGCAGAGTATATCGTTTCGCGTGAAGCTTAGAAGCATATAATCGTCAACTGAGATATATTTCAAAACGTTTTGAGACACGACAAATATGACCAGAAAAGTGAGTGAAAATGGTACACCGTACGGAAAAAAAAAGGTTAAAAGTAGCATGAAAATTCAAGTAACGAACGAGAAATCGATCTAATCCTCCTTTTGCAATAGTGAACAACTAACATTCAACTGCAACAGTGCAACAGAATCAGTGAGATCATCATAAAAATCTATCCAACTTAGTGAAATGAGCAAAGCATACAATTTGAATAACTTAAAATTTCAAAAACTACTGGTGTCAGTAAACCAGCAAGCAGAAATGCTACCCACCTCTCTTGAAACTCAAAAATAATGGATAACTGAACCATAAATTAGAACGAGAATTCCAATATCCGTGGGAGAAAAAGAAACTTACACTTAGTCCTATATGTTGCGGAATCTGCTGGTACACCTGCATCAGTTTTTCTAGTAGTAGTGGTGGTAGTTGCAGTAATAGTAGCATTAGTATTAGTAGCTGTAGTAGAAGTAGCAGTAGTAGATTTGTCACCCATTTCTCTATCCACTGAAAATCTTTGCGGTTGGACAGATCCGCCAGTGCTTCCTCCGTCACTACCAGCTAATCCATAATCCGTCACGCTGCCTGTGGTATCACTTGATACATCTACGGTATTTGAATAAGACGATTCACCATTACTATCGCTGTCAATCGATCCGATTGGTTGTTGTGGATTCATCGGTATCCCCGTTGCATCGTTAGACAAGACATCAGTAGGCAAGTTTCCGCTTGCGTGATCACTATCGCAAGGACTACTTGTGCTACTCGACTCGTTGTTTTCGTTCATACTCGGTGGAGAGCTGCTACCAGCTGCCATCTCGAGTGTCACTTGGTTCGCCATTGAGTTTTCCGTTTTTTTTTTACTTTTTCAGAATTTTAAATCCTGTATTTACAACTCATACAGTACAACAGCATATATTTCCTACAGCTTTCGAACCAGTCGAAAGTTATGACGCCTATTAACATACAACATTGCAACGATAAACGTGGATTTACCTTTATATTCCTTTATAAATATAAAGATAGCCAGCTAATTTAGATTCGAATCTTCCAAATCCTGAAAGCCCAACACGTCTCATCACTTTTTCAAAATAACAAAGAGATAAAAATAACATACAAGTGAAATAAAAGAGCAGTATGTGGACCTATACACTTATTATCTATTTTCACTTCTTTTTTCACCCATTTCAAAAATTCATATTAATAAATACATTACCACTCCTCGCGATCATCCTCCCTTTCCAGCCTGAAAATTTCTCTCCCTTCCTCAATTCACCCCATCACATCCGATTAACCACCTGGCAATTAAGAATTTGGCAAATCAATCCATTTGCAGAAATGGTAGTATCCCCACTGTCCCTCCATCTCCACCCTAACATGACTACATCAGACTGAAATATTTGCCAAAAGCCAAGATTTACTTGACATGCTTCACGTACGGTACTATCCCAACCATTACCACATCTCTTGGCTTTCCCTCCTCTTTCATTTTTACTCTTTTCACAGTCCAGTTTCAAAATGCATCAATTTACCTGAAATGATCACTAGTTTACCAAAGGTAAACTACTGATCATTTCAGCCACAAACAAAACATACAAACCAAGATGCCAAGAGTTACGCCGCTGCAGCATTAGACAGAAATCATTACAATTTCCCCATATTTTGCTATCCTTCTCTCATTTTACTACGGTAGTCCGCTAAAATGAACATTGCATTCCTTTTTTCAGGAAGTATGGAAAGAAGAAAATTCAGATCCTTGTTTTTCCATGAAGAAAAAATCCAAATTTACTATCAAGTAGTTCTCAAATGAACGAAAGGTAAAAGAAATTTTTATGCATTTAAACGTATAAATGATGTGTAAATATGAACCATGTTCGCTATTATTACATCATTTTGCACACGCAAATTAACCAGGCCATCTATCCGACTACCCTCTAGTCAGATGTGATGAGAAGTGAAATGAAACAAAGCGGAAAACATGAACAACCTGGAAGCAAAAACCCTAAATTGCATAATCAAATCCCGTCACCACTATTATTGTACGAATCGATAAATCGATCAAATACACAGCGGGAATAATATCAACCCAAGACAGCGTTGCTCATCTTGCAGCGCCATTTTTTAATCATTGTTCACACCATTGTATTGCTGTATCACTATGATTTCACCATCCTTTGAAAATTTTCTTTTGCTCAATACTTCTGTCAGTTGTCTGGGACGCCTTAGTATGTGTGTGTGTGTGTGTTACAATCACGATGTTTTGTGCCGGATTTGTGCGATATTTCAAGATCAGAATTAACAAGATAATGGTAAAAAAAAAGGTGATAAGTGTATCTGAAGTTTGTTTCCGGAATGAGTGGAAGTGTAGTATTCAATTTAAGGTCACGTATACTTGTAATATTTTGGAGATCTTTCTGTTGTGATAGAATTCACTGAATCTCAATCAAATTCTATTGAGCAAAGCTGTTTCTGTGCTGCCGTATGCTCCTATTAAAGCTTGCTACCAAAATCGTTTGTGCAGTAAAATTTTTGACGATCCCATAGAACCGTTAATGGTCAGCCATGTGGCAATCCATTGGTTGACGGTAAAGTATTACTCATCCAGTCATGAAGATTAACAATTAATGTTTGTTTTTATTCACAGTAAGAATTTGGTGATGTTTTAGGTCGCAGTTTTCGTTTCATTTGTTCCTTTGAAACATCCCTTTTAGGTTCATTTCGGATAAGAGACCACCTATAACGACCTCAGGAATCTCAGTTTCATATTCAAAAGTGAATTGAGTTCACTGGTTATTTATATTTGCTAGGTTGTGCAGTTCATTACAGTTATAATCTTTCGTATTATTAACCTACTTAATATCAACTAGTCCAGGTTATGGACCGTGAAAAAGGAACAGAAAAAAAGCAGAAACAGTTCAGTTCCTACTTCTTCAAAATACAATACACTCATCTTTCAAAATGCTTTAATATTCACTGGATGTGTTGCGACATACCTGCAGAAATACCAAATACTTCATTCCTGAACTGAACTTAAAAGTGATTGTAATGGTAGTTTGCTGTGACCCAGTGTAAATTCAGAATTTTTATGGATAACGGTTACATGAAAGATAATATTACCTTCTTGATGAGATCATTTTGTAACCCCTTCGATCTCTTATTAATCAAATAACATTATCACCCTAATGTAACCGAGAATATTATTATTTTTAAAAAATCATGAATTCTGCAGAAAACTGGTAAATGTTCAGTGCTGCATGCCGAACTGAACCATTCACCATTGCTAATGTGTACGGTAAATAATAATACAAGTGAAAGGTATGGGAATTATAAATAAAATACAATTTTAAAGAAATCACCGAAGGAGCACACCTGAGATTAACTAACAGAGCAATTGACAATTCAAAACCATTTAGCTCCAACTGAAACTAACAAGTTTCCATGAATGCAATGGGAAATACATTCTGAAGACATATCACATTTCATGATTTCGCACTTATTTACATATCAAGCTAACGAGTGCTCGAAAATGCTTAAGCTGATATGTTACAAATATACATAAAGCAAATGAAAACATCTTCGGAATCGCTGCTCCCTATCATTTTCAGCATTTTGATGTTTCATGAAATTTATCATTTTTCTTCACCAGGTATCTTTTCAAAAAATTTAAATCTGTTGACATATTTTCCACATTTTCCTCTACTTATTATTTGATCTCTCTGTATTGCAAATAAACATTTCCTTCAATTTCCTAGCACCTGCCGATAGAAAGTGAAATTTTCTGGCAATGAAAAGGCCGCTTTACAGAGAAAAACTAGACTTATGCATAGCAGTTTCATTTAAATTACCGTGCGCTAAACATGAAAATACAAAATGCGATACAATATTTGCTTCCATATTTCCAGACAAATTATAAATTTCGGATTTCATTAAAGCGAAAGCACAAACTATCAAAGAACGATTACTTCCCGTTACAAAATCAATATATAGGGCAATGTTGTGCATAAGCCGTGATTACCTTTATTAATGCTTAGGAGATCCTACCCGTCGAATCGATTAGTTCTTATTTCTAAAAATTATTCCATCGAAAGATACACAAAACTGTCCGAAATAAGCCCTGATGAGAGGAGGTAAGAAGATAAAGGCAAAGAACAATGACAAGGGGAAAAGGGATATAAAAGGTGGAGGTAGTAGGAAGCACCTATAATCTGCGTTCTATTTAGTTACTATTATTACAATCAACACAACTCCAACATGAAATATAACTCTAGGAATAATGGATCAATCCAGACGATCCATGAAAAAAAAATATCTATTATATAAGCGCCATTGAAAATTTTCCTAGCGTTACTGAAATTCTTAGAATTTCGCAGTTTTTACTCTTTCTTCGAGGATTATTATAAATATGCCTCCCTAATCCTCAAAAATGATGCAACATCAACAAGCATTCATCTCAATTTTTCGCCATAGATCTGCATACTCATTGACAATCTGAAAAGGAAAACAGCTGATTACTCATTATTAATATAACCGATCAAAATCGATTGCCAAAACCGATTTTTTTTTTCAAAAACCAAATGTTAATGACTTACTGAACGCAACCACACCACATCATTCATGCAAGTCTCCACTATTAACTCGGACGAAACATCCCCATTTCCAGCACTAACCTTCTCCAACTGAAGAAAATAATGGTAAATATATTCGTGTTAAACATGTGTTATACCCAATTGATAAGGATTGCTATAATTTTAATATTCCAACCTTATCTTCGCAGTTCTTAAGGAGTATATAACGCATGTGATGTAATTTGTGATACATTCCCGACAGTTTTGCACAAGCCGAACAAACCAGATATTCCTGAAAGGAAACTTCAAACTGCTGATGAAACTACATAACAACACGGAAGTGAGGCATACTTTCATAACTGATCATAATTTATAGGATGATGAAAGAAATTCCAATCACGTTCTTACCACCGCATGTAGTGGAGATCCAGATCCTGTATAACACACTTCTTTAGCCTCAAGAGTATCGTAATTGTAGCCTTCGTTACAAAACAACTGCACAACCTTCTCAACACCAGAGATGCCACATGCCTGAAACAGTTATTTGAAATTAATCAAAAATTTGTTCTAAACAGTTTTCCTTTACATCAGCGTGCGAACTCTATGATTTAAAACTCATATTAGTTTTAAATCATGTTTCGAAGTCAATCAGAAAACAGTTATTAATACTGTTTTTATGAAATAAAACAGATCCACGCTTACGATAATTTTTCCAATGACTTGATTAATCTGTAATATTTGAAACTCGCGAATGAGAAAAATTAGAGCACATGGGTTCTTTTACGATAAAATGTGAAGTGAAAGATTCAAAGGTAGATTACCTGACAACTTAAGCCACTACCCTCCGAGTCGCATACCACACATGAAGAATAAAAATGAAGCAAATCTAAGTATCGTTGAATCCATTTCACTCGCAGCTGTACTTTCTCCTTCCGTTCTCGGTTCAATTTATCGATGCTATTTAAAGCACATAAATAATTCCAGTCTGTAAATTGACATAATAGAAGGAAAACAATATGTCTGTGCAATAATTGACAACATTTGTTAAGAAAAATTCAAGAAAATCATCTAAACTGATAGGAAAAGACGAATTACACAAAAAACAACGAAATTTGAGAAAAGAAACTAATCATGCTTCGAGAAAATATTGATTAAAATTTGACAGAAAACTGCTTTCGGGTATAACACCAGACCTTGTTCTTTTACATTAACCGCGCCACCATGCAATTTCAATGCCTTATCTATTACTATTTATTTATTACAAAAATAATGCATTTGTCAAGTGGATTATGTGGAATGGCAATATAAAACCTCCTTACCGCTCTTCTGTCTTACTGTCTGGAGGAATGTCATATCAAGCGCATGATGAAGCATTGCTTTTACATATACAGCCATCTGCCTCCGGGTTTGATCACCAACGAAAAAATCCTTCTGTTCCAATGAAATTTCTGAGTTGGCTGAAATAACGTTTTAAAAGCTGCTGAAACCAGCAATCTCCTCCATCTGTATTACAAGTTTCAGCGAGGAAGAAAACGTAATGTAAAGCCAAACATGAAGTCATAAAACCAAAAATGTCACCGTTCCGCATGTTTGGGAATGCACATCTGACTATCAGGCACATTAAAAGGTTTAGTGATACACCTATGAAGCTAGTCAGGATATATCGCAACGTGCGATGTGTTATGACCACTAGGAAATACAGAGAATAAAAACTAAACCGTATGAAGCATAGCTAAAAAATTACCAGAAGGATGTTCTTTATATTCGATGCTGACTGCTGGAAACATATCCAATAATGGCATTTCTGGTTCGACTATAGATTCTGAACGACTATGTTTGATGAAACGTACTCGTACAACAAGATAGCTGTCAGCAATCTGATCACACCAACCAGAATACTAGAACAAATTATTTCGTTATATACATACAAGATGTTTTCCGAGTCATTGAAATCATTAAAACGAATCTCTTAAAATTGAAACAGAAGTTGTTGTGCAAACTTCAGATTAACAGAGCAATTCACAGTAATAACAGTAATGCAAAACAGGCCTTATAGCAAAAATAATCATCACTTTAGAAAACTAAAGATTTTCAAACCGTAGAACTGTTCTTGTATGCTATTTTGCCATCAAGATTGAAAGGAGGATATTTCTGCAGCAAATTCTGATTATCAACTCTCCAAAGAGGACAACCTTCTTTCAAGATATCCGCTTTGCAGACTACGAATGTCCCTTTCTCAAAACAAATTAGTTATAAATATAAGGGAAATTAAATATTGAATTTAATGTGATACAAATGAAGTTATCACTAAAGCAAATGTGTGCACAAAACCAACATATACTGTTTTTACGCACAATCAGATTAGCTAGCAAGTAGCATGAAGTTAAAATTTAAAAAATATGGGCAGCAATGTATAAAAAGAGAACGCTCACCGCTAAATGTCCATCTACAGGGTGAAACTTTGACAAAACGCTGTGCTCTAGCGAATTTGGTTGCGTGTTGTGTCCACTATTATTTTCAAATGATGCAGAAGAGTTTCGGTCCCGAAAGTATTCTGCAATAATTTTAAAATTATCACGAACATTCAACAACGATATTAACAAAAAATGACGACAAGTAACAATGTCAGTAAATATTTCAATTCCATCATTAAGTGATCCACATAAATAGCGCAGTGTTAAAAATTACACTCTATTTAAGTAAAATATAGCAAACCAGAATCCAAACGATTTCCTTCTCTCTCGTTCCAGTGCATTATGAGGCGTCGCTTCTTACTAAAAACAGTTGTTTCTTTGTTTGCACTCTCAGATGTATTCCACTGTCCATGCTTGTTTATGAGCTCCTCCTCGCAACTAAAAAAGTTACTGCAGTCACTGTTAACTACTAATTAGTAATCAATAAAGCGCGATTATTTTGAAAAATGTCTATGCATGGATCCCTAAGTATGAATGACCACTACCTCGAAAAAAACTTCAGAAGACTTTCAAAGTGAATACTGCACTTCATTCAGCAAAAAACCCTTGTAAATAAACCAGCTGAATATGCCAATAATGGTACGGTCACATACCCTGACGTATGTCTTTTCTTTTTCTTGTGGTGATGTTTATGTTTACATTTTTTCTTTTTCTCTTTTGAGTCGGGACCAACCCATTCATAGTCACTGTCTCTTTTCTTTCGCTTTCTTTTCTTCTTCTTCGGCTTCTCATATTCCATCGCATTCTCGTCGAATGATCTTCCAGGTAATCGGATCAGCAACTTTGGAAGAGGTTGCTCCGACTGCACCCTAAAAAAGTAACGCTTAATTACCAAATGAAAAATCATAATATATCATGTCACATGTCAAAAGTATGCGATATTATAACTAATTAAAGATATTTTTGTAAAACATTACAGCACAGAAGAAAAAGGAGGAACAGTGGAGTACGGAGGAGAGGTGAGGAAAACTATAGAAGAAAAATCAGGAGGTAGAATATAAGTTTGTCACCAGAGCCACGATGTTGGAGGTGACAATCAAGAAATTTCGAGTTCTTTGTTTTTCGAAAATTATAATTAAAAACCACAGAATACTGAGTCCTTTACATCTTCATTTAAGGTAAACCTCGTGTTGAAATACATCAAAGTGAAAAAACGAACCCATTTTCCACGCTGCAATCAGCCTTCGGCGCCATTCTAATCGTAATCACCGATGGTCCCGCTTGTTGCTCACTTTTGGCAGTTTCTTTATCGCCAAGAGATTTCGTCTTTAGGAAGCCGAATGATGAGCGATGTTGTTTACGCTGTGACAGTAAATCCACTATCGTCTGCGGTTCCGCTATCTTTTGACCTGTAAAAGCAACAATAAAAAGTCTTGAGACCTTTATCAATTACTTCAAATAAGAAAAAAGCTTACTTGACGAATTTTCTGTGCGATGTTCATTGACGGAAGCAGGTGGCAATAAAGGAGTTGAGGGCACAGATGGTCTCTCTGATGCAGCTGAGTGTCGCTTTTTAGGTACAACATGCCGCCACAAATCCTGAAATTCAGGAACCAGAAATGAGGTTGTAAATAGGGAAATTTATCTCTCCTCTTGAAACTGTCATGACTGCACCGAATTATAACAAGGGTTCAGTCTTAGAGAAACATATCACTGTACCTGCTGATGCTGTGGTTCATCACTTCCAACTTTTGTTTTAAGCTCTGGGTGTGCACTGTTTATTCGTGCAAGTCTTTGTGCAACCTCTGCCTCTAGTCTTTGTTCTTGTAGCTGCGTTTCAGACACAGTTGCACCAGATGGCAGTGGTTTACTTTCTTCCTCGTCATCCTTGAAACTATATGCGTCGTCGGGAGCTAGAATTATTACTTGTTAAATAAAAGAAAGAATGTTCGTTGAATGAAATGAAAAAATCCTCCTATGTATGCACTATCTTTTTAGTCTTCCATTTTAAATGAAAACTTCACTGAAAATTTTTATATAAAATTTCTAAAATTTCTCTCTGTAAGCGTAATAAACGATGTTTTGAAAATTATAGATACAATTGCAATCAAATCTAACCAACATGAATACTATTTTGAATTCTTACAGTCACTGCTGAACATTGCTTTACGGATAATTTACGATAGATAGCAAAGTCGGGAATCAATAATGCAGAGAACACACAAAATGGTTCAAACTAATTTTTCAGAACTGTATCATTTTTGACTATTTCATATATTATGCAAAATTTCAAAGTGATGGCTCATTACCAAAAATAAAAATGACTTTGAATTTGACAAGTTGACTCCAAATCTAATTACTCATATTTTGATGATAGATTTACGCTTAATAATTTAATATTGTTAAATTTAGGTTTCTATTATACTGTCTTTGCTATAGGAAGGTGGTGACCGTCAAAACTACTCAATCATAAATCGGTTTACCGTGTTCCTCAGTCTTGAACACAGATTGTAAGAATGTTTTTGCCTTCTGCTTATATACGGGAACTTTGTTTGATTTGTTTTTCTTTTCCGTAGATGGCATAAATAAAAAACGTGTCTTTGCCGAAGGGGCCTCAATACGTGTGGGTCGTGGACGGACGACAGTACTATTGGTGGAAGGACCGGATGAAGGAAGGAAGAAATTGCATAATCCTGATGAAACACCACCAGAGGTGGATGCTGTGGGTGAATCTGGAGGCGTGAACTGTAAAGAGAAAATAATCTTTGTAAATAACATACAAATTAGATCCCAAAAATGTTCTTTCGATATTTATATATGAATTATTACAAACTTTCTAATTCATGAAAATTTCACATAACTGCAGATTCTAAAAGTTCATTAAACTTTCAAAATTATTAGATTTTGATTTGACGCTAACAAAAAACACTCACCTGGACAGGACTGAGGCTGATTTTATGATCATCCGAGGCATCTGCTTTCGTAACTAGCACTGGGTCAAGCGCCTGAAGCGGCTTTGGAACCTTAGATGCAGGTGTTGATATAGCATCTTTCTTCGCAACAAGTGAAAGAAGTCTATCCAGCTCCTTATCCGCATCGGCTAGTTCCTTTTCTCTTTTTAGCTTAATTTTTTCTCGAATTTTTGGTGTCACAAGTTGCGAGACACTGAAAAAAAGTTTTTAGTCGCCATCATTTTAATGATTTACTTCTGCGAATTTTGACAGTCGCATCTGCATAAGAAGTCACCCAACTCTTTTTATTAACCACCCTATTCTTTTTTCACTCTGCTCTATTCTCTACGTTTTTCTGCACATTTATGATGCTTAACATAAGTGTAGTGCAACTGTTGTAAGCAGTTAGATAGTGTAATTGTACGGTAGCTTATAAATTATCAAATAATATAATGATGAAAATCCTCAACACGTACTTTGTCGGCAATTTAGTTGCATTAGAAGCTGCGGATGGCTCGTTTAGGAAAAGTCGATGCATCACAGTTGGATCCATTTCATCCAGAACGGAGTGCATAACATCTTTTTCAGCAGCAGATGATCCACCAAACAAGTCAATATCAGCAAAATCTATACTGGACCATGGTAAATCTTCCAAATTATTATTGTCTGTGCCATTTTCATGAGGTATGCCCTGCAAAGCATACGTGAGGACTAGAAATTTGGAGAAATATTTCAAAATATAAATGGAAATGTAAAAAAAAATGGTGATATTCATTTTGATGTTTCAGCCTTAAAATGCATTTGACTCATTTTGTCTAACGTCACTTACCGGTGTTTGTGGAATTGTTGATGAGGAACTTTGATTGACTTCAGAAGAGGTTCCAACCGAAATGGCATCTCTTCCGTTAGGAGGTACAGTACGCACTTCTGCTGAACGATTTGCAGCATCCGGGTAGAAGGTTTTCTGCTGTGGAGTTGAATTACGCGAACCGACCGACATGGAAACGACCTGCGAAGTAAATGATATGGTGTGTAAAATTTAATGCCTCTTTAACCAATAAAAGAGCGAGCCATTATGCAAATTTTTTCGTTATTTTCAAACAATCGATAAAACATATACCTGTACAGGAGAATGAGCGCTGGATGGATCATTCCCGCGTGATATGATGTAACCAGAGTTGCTTTGTTGTGAGCATGGTCGTATGGCACTAACCGTTTCTGGCATTGGTGCTCTTCCTACGGAGCCCGGTAAATGATCAACTGAACCAACGCTTGAATGATTAGGAACGGAAGACGGACCCATGGAAGATGTTGAACAAGGTCTCATTTCGGTTGAGCAATGGCTTTGGATAGAACTTGGTTGCCTGTCAATTACAAGCATTGTATTGGCTGGAGAAGATTGTGTCGAACTGATAGAGGCATTCGGTTGCTGACTTCGCTGTTGTGGAGTTGAAGGCTGTGAGCTTAGGTTGCGCACATTATTATTCTCCATTTTACAAGGAAAAGTATCTGAAATCACAAAACTATTGCACATATATTAGCTTATATTGCAATATTCGAATTTTAGAGTTTCAATTTAATTAGGTTCACGGAGTTAAGAACTTGGTCTGGATACCACTAAATTTTAAACTGAACATCAGCAATATCCAGTAAATGTTTACCTGCACTGACAGGAATAGAGGATGATAAAACAGCCGCGGTGCTGGCTGAAATACTGTTCTCTACCGTGAGCTCAATTTCACCTGGATTAAGAGTTGGTGCATCTCTGAAATACCTAAGTTTTATATGCAATAAATAAGAAATTCGTTATTCTATAATAGCCCACCCAACCGACTTTTTCCTTGCTTTTGATAAATGCAACCAAATGTTTAAAAGCCATTTCTAAATAACCTGAGTTTCCAATACAGTTAGAACTCCACTCAAATCTGAACTTAATTGCAAAGGAAAAACAAATTATTGTTATTAAACGCAGAAGAACGCGGCAAGGTTGTGGGTTTTACACATTGTTATCGTCACATTCACCTTGACAAAAAAAACTTACCCTGGTTTTAAAGTTCCCGCTGAGAAAACTGTATACATCGGCAAAATAGCGGCAACTTTAGCCTAGAAAACTGTAGAAATTGCAGAAAAAAAAACCTCAATATTTCTGACGTGGAACAAAACTTCGGAAAGATTGTGGAAATGAATAAATTTTAATTTCATGACCAAAACTAAAAACTAGATTTTTCGATTAAAATCATTCAGAAAAGAAATGAAACATGTTCAATGAGATATAGTAAAAGTGATAGAATGTCACCGAAAATAAAAAAGTAGGGAAAGTACAAAACCTGTTCAAGCCAAGCAGCATTTGCATTTGGGGCAGTCGGCCAGCTAACTGCTGCAATATTATTGAATTCAGCTGCAAATTGACTACCCAACGTCAACTGAGAGCTGTTCGGTAATAAACCTGCAGCACCTTGTGCCGCTGAAAGTTCTTGTAGATGATGAAGTGTTGAAGCCAGCAACGGGTTGCTAACATTTCCAGCGGTTGGTGTTATACCTTAACAATAGCGTAAAAAATAATTGTTTGTTTATCTCAATAGTTAATTTGCTTTTCATTTTTTCCACAATTAATGAACGTCGTTTTTAAAACATTGTGGTAAATAATAAATTCTAGAATTCCTTAATCTTAATGTTTTGTTAATGATATTTTATGTATTCATTTTATGTTTGTAGAAGTGATGGAGAAATACATTACGTTTTGTATTCCTTGGAAACTTTTGTGAGGAAATCAGCTTTAGCAAGAGCACTTTAGCAAGAGCACTTTTTTTTAAACAGATCCAAAATTATGATCCCTACAAAAGTCCACTCCAGTCGAGGCTACAAGTTACCCAGAAATAAAAAGTACCTGAAAAAGTTGATGCAAAAGGCGGATTGGTAAATCCAGGCGGTAAAAGAGGATGAGATGATGTATTCTGTTGTTCCATTCATGCACACCTCTTCAAACACCCGGAAAATAACTCCAACATATCCGGGAAGGCTTGTACAATAAATAGCAATACCCGTTCACGAAACTGATGAAATCTCTGAAACACAAAAGTTTTGATATTTACTTGTTTCCCTCCTTAATTGGAGTATTTAAATTATATTTTTATGAATACAAAAGGGTTCTCGCAAATGCAACGAAATTGTGCGTAACCTGCAAAATACCCTAAAATATCAGTTCTATTCGTAACCATTTCAATCCAAGTACAGAAGCTTACTTCAATACATAAAAAATTAATTGCAAGGAAAAAAAAGAAAACTAGAAACCTTTCTTCCATATTATTGCTGTTGTTCTGTACTTTATAAAGTATGCAATCCCTTCAACTACTGCATTCTCACTTAAAACTTAACAAAAAAGAAATGTGCACCTAAATTCAAGTTCTACCGTTAAAACTGATAAAGTAAGTGGCAAAGCCGATACAATAAAGCTTGTAAATTTTCTACAGAAAAACACTGAAATGTAAGTAAAACGTAGTTCATCAACACTGCAGAACAGACTCTGCTGAACACAGTAACATAAGCAATAGGTTCATAACCTAATTATGGATATCACTATTCCAATCATTGAAGTTGCTAAATAAACCTTGGTAATTAAAATGTCACTGATAAAGAAACGTGATCGTAAAGAGATTAGGTCGACGAAGTGAAGATGAATGTCGGAAAATTTTCAATACAGCACTAATAATTAAATCACATTGGCCTTGTTGTAAGCATCCGAATATAAAATACTTTAAGCAATAAATATAATGCAGTTTTCAGTCTAATCTACTGAGTACGAGAAACTAGTGAATAATTTAGAGATATATGGAGGAAAGTGCAAAAAAAAAAAGATAAGAAATCACTTAAGCATTGAATTATAACATATCATTAAATTAATTAGTCAAACTGATTGTATCGAATCTTTTATTACTGTTTAATTGTTGCACGCTTTTCTCTCCTCCCCTCCTTCTTTTTATTAGGCATTCGGTAACCTTAAACAAATAGTTGAAAATTCTCTTTCACTGACCGATCAATTAATATCGCTCGATGATCACACCTGTAAAAAGCGGAAGGAGGAAGTGACCGTGGTAAAAACCGTACAGAAATGGATCTATTTTTTGTTGTTCGTGCA
Organism: Litomosoides brasiliensis; assembly: GCA_013365375.1. NCBI lineage: Eukaryota > Metazoa > Nematoda > Chromadorea > Rhabditida > Onchocercidae > Litomosoides > Litomosoides brasiliensis. The sequence goes on along the minus strand of JABVXW010000254.1, from coordinate 20,808 downwards.
AAAAGTTCAAACTGTTCACTATTATTTATTTGCTACTGTCATACTACACTTGCATAGAATAAATCGGTATGTGATCGAACTGATAAGCGAAAAAAAAAAAGAAAAAAAGAAATCAGTCAAAATCTATACGAATAAAGTTATCGTTATTTGCATGAAAAAACATGTTCATTCATGTTCGATATTTGATTTGTTTGCCTTATTTGATGAACAAATGCAGTATGCTTGATTTCTTTATCAAATCTGATAACTTATCATTTAAGTTAAATTGTTGACTATTATTTCCTATAATGCATATCTAACAGCATTATGATATTTACTGTTTCCAGTAAATAAATGTTCCTCCTCTTTCACCCTGAATGAATCGAAATACAAAAAAAAAATATAAAAAAAATATATGAGTCCCCGAGAAAATGGAATATCCCCGACGGATCAGTGCGCATTCGTAGAACAACAAAGAACGTTCCTTTTTCTCCTCCTCCATTCCCCCCCCCTCACCCCTCCTTCACATTACCCCTCTCTTCCACTCTTCCCACTCATCTCCTGGCCGCAGCACGCAAGCTTCGTCGCTCGCGTTCATTCACCTTCCCTCTCTGCCCCTCTCTATTTCCGTACTCTTTTATGGGTCTTTTTGTTGCTTTCCCACGATTTATATTCGTAAAATCAATATCCCACATGTTGACGTATACAATTATTTGAGACAAGGACAAGCGGTGTGTGTTGCAGTCTAGAAAGGTACACGCACGTGTAAATGTGTTTTGCACACTTTTGCTAACAATAATAAAGACATTTTGGATGGAAAGTATAGCCTCTTGCTGATACTGCTTATTTCACGTTGTCTGTTTGTGCATTAGGTCATGAAGAATGTGTGACATCATTCGCAAATTGTTGCCGTACCAAGATGAATTTGCAAATTTGACGATTTATCATGTGCTCTTATCACTTTCTATTGTCTGTGAAACATTTCTTATTTACGAGGATTTCCGGTACTACATGTTAGACGTGATCGTACGCAGACTTCCAAATAAAGGTGTTTAACATTAGCTGTCAAATTGTACTGTTTATTAATTCGTTCATTTAATTATGTTTTGCTAATCAATGTGGAATAATTTAATTAACCGTTCATTTTTCCTCTCTTTTTCCCTCTTCTCCCCCCCCCCCACCCATTCCCCCGGAATTGATGTGAAAGAATGAATGAGGGACAGGTGTAGAATGACAGGAGATAAGCAGGAATTAAAATATTTTGTATTTCTTCAATCGTTGCATTTGCTGTGATACAGTGAGTGTACATCGCAAAAATATCAGTTTCAGGTAAATCGATCACAGGTGAACGCTAGTGTATTGCAAGTGCATGATACAAACAAAAAAAACAAAGTAATTTGTCATAATTTAATTGCAAAATGATGTAATTATAGTTGAATTTAATTACAGTTTTAATCAATCAAAATCAAAAATTGAAATTTACAGTATGTCACTTTTATCACGTGGATATCAAATTTTGATATTAGTGCTCATATATCATAATTTTTCCAAAAAAAATATCATCAACAATTTAAATCACACATCCTCTGTTGGCTTTTCCTGGATCACAAGAGTGAAATTTTGAACAAATTGTTGAAGAATTGTTTTTCTACAAAACGTAGAGAGGAACACTTAATGGAAGTGTATTGATAATCCTGTAATGAAAACATCTGTATGATACTGTTCAAGTGAACAGCATTTCAGATTTCAATTCTATTAGCTATTGTTAATTGAAGGCTTACAACTATATTTTGTTGAACTCAACAATAATTGACAACAAGATTTTTCGACAGCTCCACGAAGAAACTACGACATTTTAAATTCGATTTTAGATTACTCGAAAAAAAAAAACAATGAACAGTGTTTAAATGATAGGCATGAATAATATCGTTAGAGATGATACCGGGATATTTCCAATGTTACATTTGATAAATTGTGAAGTTTCCAGAAATTGCCCATATCAAATTTAAAATTTGTATGATTCGAAATTCTGAACATATCATACGAAATAGTCATTTTCAATTCGCAGAAAATTAATTACCTGTTTTGACGGAAAAAAAATTCCGAAATTTGGTAAATTTATTTCATTCAGAAATCTCATTAGTAGAGACATCAGTGAATGGTATAGATGTTTAGCGACGGTAATTATACTGCTGTAATACTAATTAATAAAATTAAAATTTGAGGATAGCAGAAGCTGCTAAAAGAGAATTTCCCTTTGTTCAGTTGTTGAATTTTACAAGATTGAAGAATTGTTGAAATGAAGCAACGATGCAGTCATCTACCAATATTTCCAGGTGGACTGATATTTTAAGAATTACTAAATTTTGAAGTTTCTAAATTTCAGTTCAGAGATTTCGATGCTTTTTCACTACTGGGATTAAAGACTTCATTGAAGTGATCATGCATAATCTTGTTCATCTGAGGAACACATTTCCATAATTGTATTTTAGCACAGAAATCTACAAACTACTTTATTAGGAAACTTCCTGAAAATGTGTTAATCAAAAAATTCGAGAATGGAATATTAATATTACCGATGGTAATACATAGTGATAGGTAATTTCACGTGAGTTACGCAAAACTCCTGAACTTCTTTACATCTTACAGCCTAATCATTCATTCACATATTTAAAAATATCATTGCAATGCAATCTTTTCATTTATAAAAAATTATGAAAATTTGACAAATTTATTGTTCTATTAAAATTGCCATTTTATTTTGCATTTATATTTGTTAAATCTTTTCCATCGCTAATTTCAATTTGAAAAGGATGGTAACTTAAAAAATTTATGAAATTGAGAAATATAGACGAAAGGAGTGAGCATTACGTTGAGTTTAAGTCATTGAATAATCATTAAAAGGATGAGAAAAAAAAAGAAGTAAATTAGATATTTGGATGGGACAATCGGATATTTTCCCTATTTCTTATTTTCATCGAACAATGATATTTTTCCAATAAGAATTAGACGAATTTCGCATCGCTTAAACTTTTCGTTTTACATGAATTTAATGCTCTCGAAATTATTTAAATAAAATTTTTTAATAATGATTATTACAAATTGTATTTGTTAATTTGATACAGCAAAGTTTGTATGCAAATCATTTTTATAGCTCTTACTTTAGTATCATATAACTTATAGTATACGATTACCAGAACGATCAGAACGATCAGGTGATGCTGATAACATAAGTATAGGACAAGTGTAGCAGTATAAGAAGTAGTTGATGATTCCGATCTACACTCTCGGATTAAACCGTTCGTTTATTGTCGTTTACAGTATCATCTATGAACGATAGTTAGCCATTACATGCAACAGCGGATTTGTAGTTTGTTTCAGCTTTCCCGAAATAACTATGCTTCCAACAGCAACAGCAAATAGTATCAAATTTCACGCCATTAAAATATTTTATTACGTCATCGGAAATTCTGGAATGTGAAATGGAAGTTACCTGCAAAATTATCTATTATTATGTATTATCATCCGTAATATTAATAAATTAATTTAACAAATATTTTAAGATAAAATATTGTCGTTCTAAATACTTTAAAAAGGATATTAATTAAAATGAGATACGCTAAATAGTAAAGAGTAGCAAAAAAAACACACACACGCACACATACATACAGTGTAAAAAACGAATAATACTAATAACAGTGTGAAATTCAAATTTTAAAAGTCAACTGATAGGAAAATTTTCTTGACAATTATTTTTAGATTTAAAAAAAAACGAGTTCTTGTACTCTTTCCTGATATTTCCGAAAATACTAACCAATTTCATTTTGTCACAGACGACAACAAAAGGAAAAAAATTTCTCATGTAAGACGGAATTCATTAGACGTAAAAAAAATTGGTATAATAGTTTGAGCTGAATTTTAATTGAACTTTTGCACAGAAAATAACTCAGATAGAGTGATAGTGATATTAGCGATAGCAATAACAGATAAATCTTTTATCATAATTAAATTTTACTTTACCAGTTTCTTTTAAAGTTTTAGATTTATTTTATTGGGCAATTCTAATTTACAGATTATTGCATATGAAAAATGCATACAGTAAGATAGGTGCAGTGAACGTTAAATTTTGTATTTTTGAAAAAATACATTTTATCCATTAATGGATTCATTGTTGCTTATCAACGCTATATTTTGCTATACGTAACATTTACGTAACAATTGCTATACGTAACGTTCTTTTTTTTGCTCATAAATATTATTCGCTCTATTCTAACGAGTTATTACAATTGTCATTCTTTCCTTGCCTGTCTTTTGTTTCTCCACTTATAATTTTCTGAATTTTTTTTAATTTCTATTTAACTTGTTAAAAATCACGTAAATATTTAATATTTACAAAATTCTATTACAATACTATATAACAACTAACACAATTACTACTACAATGATTACTATGATTATTGCAACAATAAGAAATAATTACATTTATTGTGAGTATTGTAATTCGTTTCATCCATTTAATTTAACTTATACAAGATATGGAAGGAAAAACAAACTTTTTTTTTCTTTTTAAATGTTACGCAAATCTTTTGGAATAGGTAAAACAATACAACATGTAATTAATTAATTTGATTAGTTGCTACGACAACGTTTTTTTTTTCTCGTATTCTATGATATTTGATAAAGTACCACGTCTCTCAAATAGATCAAAGTTTTCGTTGTAGCAATAATTTTCTTCTCTGTGTTCTTCGTAATTTAATTATCGATACACTCGTATAAATAAAAAAAATTTATAAATAAAAAAATTTTATGAAATAATTTATTTGTCATTTTATTCTATCGTTCAAATGAAATTAGTGTTACTTTTTATTCGCCTCCCTTTTAATTTCATTAAAATTTTTTTTTTCGCCGAATTGACTATAATTATTTTTGACTACAACTATAAAAAATGATGAGTTATTTGTAATATTAATTTCTCCTATCCAATCATTTTGTATAGTGAATTTATCAGTGCTATAAAAATTATTCGCCAATTCATACGGTCATTAATAATGGAGTCAGTGAGGAAAAAAAGAAACCTAAAATATGAGATTTTGGATCCAATTTTAGTACAGTACATTAATTGGTACCTGAATTATTATCAATGGTTTGTATTTATCTTTGTCCAAAAAAAAACAGTTTGCTTTTCTTTTTACAGAACTCTGTAAATGTTATTAAAATTAAACTAATAAAATTAAACTGATAATGAAGAATATAACAAATGGATTATTATTATCTACAAGTATTGTAGTTTTACTCTCATGTATCATATTTTTTTTCTTTTTACAACATAACTTTAATCAAATTAAACTTGATAAATTGTACAGTGCAATGATTTAATTGTTAATTAGTGGAAAATTTTCCAAAATTTAAAATTTCCATTCCAATTTTTATTTTAATAAGAAAAAAAAACGTTCACCGCTTGCGTTTGTGCATTTGTTCATTTTGTAAAGCAAAAATTTGGCTTATTTTTGGGAAGAAAATATTTCTGTTATGAATTACTATTATAGCAATATATTTGAAATGAATTGTGTTACAGTTAATAAAAATATATAAAATATTCCGATTTATACAAATCACCACAAGTAGAACCATCCAGCGATAAGAGATAATTAGGTTTGTAATTAAGATAATTGAAACTTCTTACATATATGTACGTATTTATATGAATGCTACAAAAATTAAAAATATTTTTTAAAAAAATTAAAAAATTAAAAAAAAAAGCTCATAATTGAAAAAGCTCATAAAAGCTCATAAAAAGCTCATAAAGCTCATAAAGCTAAAAAGCTCATAAAGCTCATAATTGAATTATACAGGCAGTTCTTAAATTATTCTAGTATCAGGAGATTGACACTTTAGATGAAAAATTCTAAAATGGTTAAGTAATTTAAAGTAGTCCTTAAATTACTTAACCATTTTAGAATTTTTTGATTCTTCAACAGTTGGGATAATAGCTAATAAAAGATTTTTGCCTAATCATTAAAAGTCTATATCACTTGAAAGCATCTAATCTATTTTGATGTAACATCAGCTGATCTATCCATCCAGTTTTGAGCTAAATGTTAGATCACGTTTATTTGCTCACTTGAACCAAATCATATCGCAATAATCAAAACAAAAAACAAAAAAAGAGAGAAAGTGAAAGCTTTGGTAAATATCCAAGTACATCATGAAAAATATGTGTGTAATAGAAATACAGTATGATCGTGAAATTTGTTGAATTTGTTGAAATAATAAAACATAAATAAATGCAAAATAATATTCGTAATAATAAAATATAAATGTGTGCATATATACACGTAATATATAAGAGAAAAAAAAAGTGAATGCGAAAAAAAAAGAAGTGAGAAAGTCGTGTACAAAGGTAAACGTATAATTTGTACATAAAGGTAAACGTACAATTTGTACATAAAGGTAAACGTACAATTTGTACATAAAGGTAAACGTACAATTTAGCAAAATTTATTTTTTTTTTAAACTTATATTTTATATGATATATTCATGTTTCTTTCTCGCTTTTTTTTCCTCTTTTATTTTATATTATAAAAATATTTTATATTGTTATTTTCATATTATATATTCCTCTTTTATTTATATTTTATATTTATAATTCATATCACATTATAAGCATGCATTACAACATCAAACCGTTACGCAGTACGAAATAGCTTCTTTGATTGTGGTGTGCACACAGACACACACACACACACATCTCTAATGGCAATTTATTTGTATGTATTAAGCAAATATTTATACTGATGGGAAAATGATGGATAGAATGAGTGGTACCCGAAGGAAAGTGAAGAGTAACAGAGAGTATTTCACGGATAGATATATCCGTGAAACACTCTCTGTTACTCTTCACATATATATATACATACACACACACGTATATGTATATACGTACACACATACACACACACACACACGTATATATATACACGTGCACACGCACAAACACAAACACACATAGAGATGTGCACTGTCATTTTATGTCCGATGTTTTTTAAAAGTATAACAAGCATATAAGCTTATATAAAACAGTTTTTAAGCTTAAAATTGTTCATTATTTTTTATTTCATTAATATATTCGCTAATATATGAGGACAGAAAGGTAAGCGAAGAATGAAACGGAAAAAGATTTATTTATTTATTTATATATTAAACTGATTGAAATGATATTGTTTCGTATAATTTAATGGTATAAAACATTCAATTAAAATTTTTCAATTTTAATTTATCGTTAAATGATTGATAGGAGGTGAAGCATGCATTTGTTTATTTGATTTTTAATTAATATTAAGTATACGATGAGATGATAATTACTAACAAAATATTTAATATATAATGTTTATTTAGAAATAGTAAATGCTTTCCCTGTTTCTTTCTTTCTTTCTTTTCCTCATCTTCTCTCTTCATCCTTCCTCTATTTTTCACTCTCTTCTCTATTATTAGTTTTTTTTTTTACTTGCTACAAAATAATAATTTCATACTTAAAAAAAATTCTTTTTTATGAATGATTATTTGCAATTCATAATGTTATCAAATTTTTCCTATTAAGACGGAAATATTGTAGACAAGTTTAAAAAAAAAGAAGGAAAGAAAGAAAGGGAATAAGATTTTATCAGTTTTTTTTTCTTTAATGATTTTGATATGATGATGAAAAATCTTGTTTCATTCTACTATCACTTGTAAATTTATCATTTTTAATTTATGAAATGAAATTTCATAAAAGGTGAGTAATTTGTTGACTTTTTACGTCATTTTATGAATATCTATCCATTTTCATTCTATGTGCTAATCCTACCTTTTTCTATTTGCTGTTCAATTATGTTTTTTGCACTATTACATCAAAGGTTATAGTTATCGATTTGTGCTAATATTACTATTATTAAGAAGAAACTGATAGAATTTCAAATCTAAAATTTAAGCAGCAAAATTGCTTTTATGACTTTTCTTTTTTTTTTGTGTCATATTTTTCTTTCTCGCTATTAACGGCATTGATGCATTTATCATATACGTTGCTTCAATTTCTTCTTTCATGTTATTTCCGATCACGTTGTTTCTGTCTTCTTTTTTTTTTTTATTTTTTACTTGAAATATTCACGTTGCACTTGATCGTTGTATGCTGCGCTAATAAGACGAACGAGTGAGTTCTCAATATTGCTCTTTTATCAGTTTGTTTTCAAATTTCTAAACCATATTTTCCTGTTATTGAATTTTCATCCGTTCAATTTAACAATTCATTTATATTGGGTAGTATCATAAGCTGTGACTAATTTTTTTTTGGTTTTATTTCTTTCTTTCAGGTGCTAATTAAAATGCATTAAAGGATTTTTAAATATTCGAACGTGTTCTATATTGTTCATTAAAATCTACGATTATTACATTTTTTTCCACGTTATTCGGTACGACGGATGTTTTGTATATTTACAAATACATAATTCACTTTTTTTCGACGGAAATATTTCGTTTTAAAAAGAATGAATTAAACTGAATTTAACAAGAACAATTAGCGAAATGAAATAAATTTAATTAATTACATCTATTATAGTGTAGAAATACGTTATCAAAAAAAAAATGTAAATGTAACCCGAGTATACGCTTTCTAAGAAATTATAAGAAGGTGGAAAAAAATTAAATTTTATACGAATCTCTAAAACTCACAAAAAAAATATCAGCGTCGTTGTAAACTATACATGGAGGATTTTTAAATTTGCAAAACTGTTTGATTATTATCCATAGAATCCCTAATTGCATAGTATTTCCAAATCGTTTTTTTTTTCTATATAACTTTTTAATCCTACTAAGTATGCTTTATGCATAATTAATCGCTACATATTTCCCACTGAACTAAAATGGATTAAATTTAGCAAAAATTAAATTTGATAAAATTGTTTTGATCAGTTAAATTGTATGCAACATTTAAAGAGGATGGATGTGAAACACTTCAGTATTTATTTATTGAGTAATGAATTTCAAATTTGTCTATGTGAAAATGATTAAATTAAAATGATGTATTTGTCTACCGTCTCATTTCACCTTCCTCTTCTGTACTTCCCATTTACCTTTACCCGACAAGTTTGTCAATTTGCTCTCATTTTTCTCTTCTACTTTTTTTTATTTTTTTTTAAATTCATTTTAACGAAATATTTTTTATCTTCCATTCTCTTTTCCTTGTTTTTTTATCATTATGACTTGACGAACTGGTTGGTTTCTTTTTTTTTTCACTTTTATTTTTCCAGTGTGTATAGTCGAGAGGTGAAGTGATAACACGTAATTGACGCAAAGATTGACAGACGAAAGAAGTTGCCTTCAACACAGCACAACGTATTATTATTTACTACGGTGAATGATAAGATCATATTGTATTATGAACAATTTATAAAATTTTTAATTTTTTTAAATGATAAGTCATACGAATTTCGTATAGTTAATTAATCGTTAAACTAAAATTAGATAACACGTGACAATCATCAATCATAATAGTCTAACAATTTTTCAAATTATCTGCTTTAATTTTACACGTATATATTTTACTTTCGTTTTTTAACCATTTTTTTTATAGCATGCAAGAAAGAAGGTGGATATTGTTATCGCTGGAACTACTGCTAGTGGTAATATCAATGATGAGTGATGATAATTCAGAATATGTGTGGATGAAAGTTTGGCGAGACGTAAAAGTCAAAAAACAACCGTCTAAAGGACCACTTTTAAACGGCTGGTTGATATCGTTAATGAAGTTATTTTCGTGTCATAGTTCAACAAATTCAAATTCAAGAAGAAAACATGGCCAAGGAAGTCAATTTACCACCGCACCTATTATGGAGCGGATTCTACGTGCAAATGATCGTGAATTTAATGAACAATTCCAATATGCTGTTAGCATTTATTTGATGTACTTTACGTGAAATGACAATTATGAATGTTTTCAATTTAATTTTTCATTTTTCTATTACAAAAAAAAAGAATGTATAGTTTAGTTTATAAATGCATTTTTTTTTCTTCCTGTGATTGTTATAATTTATAGAATTATTATTTATTTGCTAAAATTTTATGTTTTTTTTTATTTTTATTAAAATTTTTTACTTTTTTTACTAAAAATTTTTTATATTTACTAAAATTTTATGTTTTCTTTTTTAGGACAATTACATCAGAACTTCAAAATACGATCTAATCACATTTGTTCCGCTTAATTTGCTTGAACAGTTTCAACGCCTTGCCAATTTTTATTTTTTGATATTAATGCTTTTACAAGTATGTGATTTAACATTTCGGTTTTTTTTTTTGTTAATTACTAATTTTAATTTTTGTTCATTTAAATATTTAAATATTATTGCACATTTGCATGGCAAAAATATTCGTCTCACAATGATAATTATGACAATTAATCTTAAACATTATAGCTTATACCGTGGATTAGTTCAATAGCGTGGTATTCAACTGCAATTCCGTTATTTGTTGTGCTTATATTCAGTGCTGCGAAAGACGCCTATGATGATATTGTAAGTTATTCCATTTCAAATGTATTCTTATTATTACCATACAAAGAATTGTTATTTATTATTATTATTATTATTATTATTATTATTATTATTATTATTATTATTATTATTATTATTATTATTATTATTTATTATTTATTATTTATTATTTATTATTTATTATTTATTATTTATTATTTATTATTTATTATTTATTATTTATTATTTATTATTTATTATTTATTATTTATTATTATTATTAATTTTTATTATTATTATTATTATTATTAATTATTATTATTAATTATTATTATTATTAACTATTATTATTATTATTATTATTATTATTATTATTATTATTATTTATATTATTACTATTATTATTCTTGTTATTATTATCATTATTATTATTATTTATTATTAATTATCATTAATTATTATCAATTTTAGGAAAGGCATCGAAGCGATAATCAAGTAAATAATCGAATTTCGCAGGTTGTTCGAAATGGGCAACTAATTGAGGAGAAATGGATGGATGTTAAAGTTGGTGATATAATACGTATGGAAAATGATCAGTTTGTTGCAGTATGTATAATATTTTTGTCTTTGATCTTTGATAAAAAACAATAAATTATTGTTTATTTATTTTAAACATTTAATTATTAGAATTATAGCATTAATTTACTAAGATAATTAAATTAATTTTATTGAGTAATATTTGATTTTAGGATAAAATTGGGATGATATGATAAATTTGTCATAAAATGTTTTCAAAATTTTAATTTGAAATTAAAAACTAACAAAAGAAACAAATACAATTGTTTCACTTTTTTTAAGACTGTAAATTATAAATGTTTTTTTTTTGAAAAAATTTCCATTCAGGCTGATTTACTTCTGTTATCAACCTCAGAACCACATGGCTTATGCTACATTGAAACATCCGAACTTGATGGTGAAACAAATTTAAAAGTTCGTCAAGCTTTACCCGAAACATTTGTAATGGGTGATAAATTATTGCAAATAAGTGAATTTAAAGGTGAATTTAAGTGAATTTAGTGAATTTATTTGAATTAATAAGTAAATTTAAAGGTTATTGCTTTCTTTTTTCTTTGATGTTTTGTATATGTTAGGAGAAAATGTGATTATTTTGTCTGTGTTATTAGTAAAACTAATTGATTGCATTAAAACTTTTGGAAATAAATTTTTTATTTTCTTTAGACGCTAATTGTTTGATTTGTTTCTAAGAGTAATATATCTATTGTTTCAGGTCAAATTCACTGTGAAATACCAAATAATAAGTTGAATCAATTTGAGGGAATACTACACTATGATGGTAATGATTTGGTACTTGATAATAAGAAAACTTTACTACGAGGTTGTGTACTACGGAATACTCGTTGGTGCTATGGAGTGGTTATATTCGCAGGTTAATTTATTAAAATTGTTTTATTAATTAAGCTAATAATTAATTTTATAATAAGAAAAATTTTTTAATATTAATAGGAAGATTTTATTGTTTGAATATTTTAAAATTTTTTTAGGAAAAGATACAAAATTGATGATGAATAGTGGAAAAACAAAATGTAAACGAACAAGTCTGGATCATTTCCTTAATATTTTAATTATGGGTGTAAGTTTGAATCTGTTGCTTTTGATTTATGCAGTAATTGAAGTTTGTTTAATGTTTGATAAATTATATGTGATAATTATATAGCTTTTAGTAAATTTATATAATTAGTACTTTTAGTAAATTTATATAATTATTGAAGTTTGTTTAATGTTTGATAAATTATATGTGATAATTATATAGCTTTTAGTAAATTTATAGTAAATTTATATAATTAGTAAATTTATACAATTAGTACTTTTAGTAAATTTATATAATTTATATTATATAGCTTTTATTTTCAAATTAAATTATAACATTTATTAAAATATTTGTAATTGTCAGAATTAATTTTATCAGTTAATTTACAGATTGTTATTTTTTTGATAGCAATGTGTCTTATCTGTACAATACTATGTGGAATTCGTGAATGGACTGTTGAACGTTATTTTACTATTTCATTAAATTTGGATAGCTTAATTAGTACAAATTCCAACAAAGGACCATCGGAACAGACTTCCATTTTATTATTTCTCATGTTCTTTTCATATCTTATCTTGCTCAATACTGTTGTTCCCGTTTCACTTTATGTAAGGTAAATTCTCTGTTAGTTTTTTTTTTTAAATAATCATTTATCATTCGAATTTATGCTTATAATATATAAAAATTGCTTTATTGATTAGAATTTGTTGGAAGTTTAAATTTAATTATAAGCAAAGTGTTCTCTTCATTCATACTAATTTAAAACATTGAAGAAAAGAAATTTTATTTTATAATTTCAAAATAATTACAGTGTTGAAATAATACGATTTGTTCATTCAATGTGGATTAATTTTGATGCTGAAATGTATTACAAAAAGGTAACTTTAATTCTTCTTAATTAAATTATATTTTAGGTGGGTTTTTTTTCTTTTTTACAGTGTAGTTTAAATATCAATTAATGAATTGTAATTTCTTTTTTACAGTGTAGTTTAAATATCAATTAATGAATAAATATCAATTAATGAATTAATGAATATTTTTGACATTTTATTATTATTTTTTTCCAGGATGATATTGCTGCATGTGCACGTACCACAACGTTAAACGAAGAATTAGGTCAAGTTCAATATATATTTAGCGATAAAACAGGAACGTTAACACAAAATGCAATGGTATTTAGGAAGTGTTCAATTAATGGACGTAGTTATGGTGATGTATACAACGATGATGGTGAAGTAATTGATGTAACAGAGGTATGACTTAATTATGAAATTCATTTTAATTATATATTAGGGAAAAATTTTAGTTATCAATTGATAAAGGATGATAACAGCTTTGAGATAAAATGCTATTGCTGTAAGACTTTTGATGTTATTACGAAAAGGTAAAAAAAAAAGACTTTTGACGGTACTTTCTTTTTCCTTTTTTTCTTCTGTTATATAACGAGTAAAGAGTTAGAAGTGAATGAATTGTATTAATTTGAAAAAGTGAATTTTCTTGATAAAATTGAATTTTAGTAGATATCACTTGTTACAAATTTATGCTAATATTAATAGTGTTCTATATTGTTCATTAAAATTTACGATTATTACATTTTTTTTTCCACGTTATTCGGTACGACGGATGTTTTGTATATTTACAAATACATAATTTACTTTTTTTTGCTGTTTTTTTTCGACGGAAATATTTCGTTTTAAAAACAATGAATTAAACTGTCAATGAATAAAACTATTGAAGAAGACGCCGACGGTTGATTTTTCGAAAAATCGTTGGTTTGAACCAAATTTCAAATTTTATGATCAGACATTATTGAAGGATACAACAAAAGGACTTTATGAAGTAATCACTTTTCCTTTCTTTTTTCTGTCATTTCCTCAAAAAAAAAACGAAAATACATTTGATTACAATTAGAATTTTACGGGTGACACGATTTTTTTTCTTTTTTGTAGTTTACTTTTTTTTACAGTTTACTTAAATTAACTAAAATTAACTTAAAATTAACTTAAATTAACAAAAATTAACCTTTGATTGGTCAATCTTTTACAATTAGTATTATTAGGTAGCAGAATTTTGGCGACTTTTGGCTCTTTGTCATACTTCTATGCCGGAACAGAAAAACGGTCGTTTAGAATATCAGGCACAAAGTCCAGATGAAGCTGCTCTTACATCTGCTGCACGAAATTTTGGATACGTTTTTAAATCTCGTACTGCTCAAACAATTACACTGGAAGTAGCAGGTTGCGAAGAGGTTTTTTCGTAAAATATTTGTTAAATTAATTTAAACAAAAAAGAAAAAAGAAAAACTACGATATTATGCTACAATATAAGTAAGCATATAATTATACTTTGAAAAGAACTTTTTCTTAAGGTATATGATTTATTGGCAATTCTTGATTTCAATAATGTTAGGAAGCGAATGTCTGTAGTTGTTCGAAATCCTTTGGGTGAATTAATACTTTATTGCAAAGGAGCAGATACAATTATACTTGACAGGTTTTGAAATTTTAAACTTTATTCTCATTAGTATCACTAATTGACAGTACTGATTTAGTTTCATACTAAAATTACTAGAAAGAATATTCATATAGTAAATTGTACAGCATTTAGGATATCGCACAATACGGAGCCATTGTTGAAAAGTACAACAATTCAACACCTTGACAAATTTGCTACTGATGGCCTTCGAACATTATGTTTAGCGTATAAGAAAATTAGCATTGATGTTTTTAATAAATGGAATGTAAGTTTTATATTTGTAGTTTAAATTTTGATTTCGATTATTGCTATCAGAAAAATAGTGTTGAAAATTTTTCGGAAATAATTAACTATTATTTTAATATATGTAATTTGTTTAATTACGATTTTTACAGGAACAGCAAAAAGAAGCAGCCGTTGCATTGACGAATCGTCAAGAGCAGTTAGATCGAGTTTATGATGAATTAGAACAGGAGATGATACTTTTAGGAGCTACAGCAATTGAGGATAAGCTTCAGGATGGTGTTCCGGACACGATAGCTGAACTTGCTCAGGCTAATATTAAAATTTGGATTTTGACAGGTGATAAACAGGTAAGGGTAATTTTAATGAACTGATATGAAGATTTGAAAAATCACACTTGGTATATTTATGAGTTTCATAGTTTCAGGAAACGGCAATCAATATCGGCTACTCATGCAATTTGTTAACGGAAAATCTTCGTGAAGTTTTCATTATTGACGGAGAAATAGAACGTGAAGTTGAAGTGCAACTAAAGGATGTACGACGACGAATCGAACAAACGCTTGGACCGGTAAATCTTTTATTTAAATTAATAGTACAGTTGCTTCCATTTGTTCTTTGTCTCTTCTTTTTTTCCTACTATAAACAAGCTTAGTTTTAATTTAAAGAAATTATCAAACCTATGAAAATAAATTGTAATGCATTGAACTCATTTTTTATTATTCCTATTTTCAGTTTTAATTTTTTTTTTCCATTTTACTGCTCAAAAAAAGAAAACAATGACATGATAAATTAAATTTTCCTGTGAATATTTTCTTAGTTAGTTTCTTTAGTACAACTTAAATCTTAAATGAAAATAGGAATAATAAGAAATGAGTTCAATGCATTACAATTTATTTTCATAGATTTGATAATTTCTTTAAATGACAGTTCACTTGTTCATATTTGCATTTAATTAGCATGAACTTCTAATGGGGCGGTGTGTGAAGCAAAAGATGAAAAATGAGAAATGAAGTAAGGAAAAGGAAAGAAGAAGTGAAGTTCAGAAATTCAGAAATGATTTTCCTATCGTGTTTTTCTCAACTGATGCAATACTGCTAAAATTTTTATCATATTAGAATTATACTATAAGTTTATTAAGTTACAAATTTCAGGATGCTTTATTACATAATGGAAATCTTGCTTTTCAATATGCTAATGATACTATGACAGGTGGTAGCAGTAATCTACGATATGATAATACGAAAAATATGGCTTCCATTCATCACGGTAAATATTTTCAGTAATTTTTGACAATATGTTTGTTTATATTAGTAATACTGAAATTAAAAAAAAAACATAAAAATGAGATTATAATTTTTACAAATACACTTTACATAAAACCATCATGTAAAATGAATAATATCATGAATTTGTCATTTTTTTTGTTAGATCAAGTAGTTTTACTGAGATTTATTTTTGGAATTAAAATGGAGAATTATTAAAATTAAAATGAATTAAAATATTTTTGGAATTAAAATGGAATCGATTTTTTTATTTTCAGAAAATAATGCGGAAAATCATTATCATGTTGATGCTGATGAGTGGAAAAATTTGGAAGGCTATGCGTTGGTCATTAATGGTCCATCACTAACATATGCATTGAAACGTGAACTGGAACGGACATTTCTGGATATCGGATGTTTGTGTCGTGTATGTACCTTTGCTACCTTAATTTGATTTGATACCTTAATCAATTTCATATTGATATTTATGTTAGCATCATCATGTTAAACTGTTTCAAGAAGTTAATGATTACGAAATCAGGTAATTTCACCTTGTAGGCAGTAGTTTGTTGTCGTGTTACACCTCTCCAGAAAGCAATGGTTGTTGATTTGGTGAAGAGGAATAAAAAAGCAGTAACATTAGCTGTTGGTGATGGTGCAAACGATGTGTCGATGATTAAAACTGCACATATTGGAGTTGGAATTTCAGGTTGCTATCAGATTTGTGTAATGGAAATAATTTACCTGATAGTCATAGAACATTTTCAGACTTGTAACAATGAAACTGATTGAATAAATTTCTATGAAAGGTGCTTAAGTTAGTGAAAAAATATGATAAATTATAATAAATTAGAATTAAAATATGATAAATTAGAAATTAGAAATATGATAAATTAGAAAATATGATAATTTATGATAAATTAAATTTAGTGAAAAAATATGATAATATGATAAAACTGTTTTGCATGCTTTCATTTTGAATCCAATCATATGTTTGTGCAATTTTTTGTGCAGTAAATGTGAAATGAAAACGGTGGAAGATTTTGATCGAACATCTGAAGAAGTTAGTTACACGTGAATTTTCAGGGCAAGAAGGTATGCAAGCTGTATTATCATCTGACTACAGCATCGGACAATTTCGTTATCTAAAAAGGCTTCTACTCGTGCATGGCCGTTGGTCGTATTTTAGGATGACAAAATTTTTACGATATTTTTTCTACAAAAATTTCGCATTTACACTTACTCATTTTTGGTACTCATTTTTCTGCGGATATTCTGCACAGGTGGTGTTGAATTTAATTTAAATTTGAGTAGTTCATTAGAATTGAATGCTTTTACTCGTTCATTAAAAAAAAACTTTACTTTGAAGAAATTTAAATCACTGAAAGTAATATATAACTCAATTGTAACCTGTTCATATGACATCTTAAATTTAAATTAAAAAATTCAACATTTTATTCTCAAATTTTTTATACTTCGGGAAATAATTTTTTTTAAACTTATATTATAATTGATATAAATATTATTGCACTATCAATTTTTGCAGTCAATCTACAATCCAGTTTTGATTGCTTGTTATAATTTATTCTTTACATCATTACCTGTACTTGCAATGGGTATATTTGATCAAGATCTTGATGATGTTTGCAGTATGAAATATACTAAGCTCTACATACCTGGTCAATATAATTTATTTTTTAATATGCGAATTTTTATATATTCTGTTCTTCACGGTATGATCAGGTATTTTTTTCTTTTCAAATTTTTTTTTTCAAAGTCTTCAAGGTAATGAATTCTACTTAATTTTTCACAGTAATTTGCAAATGTTAAATTTGATTTACTTTTAAAAAAATTCTATTATCAATTTATCATTTATCATTATTTGTTAGATACAAAATTTATCATTTATCACTATCATTATTATTATGAAAATGGAAATCAGAAGTTTCTTTGATTTCCATTTTCGCCTTTACATTTTGTGTTTTATATTCATTAATAATTGCAATGTATGAGTAGGGCACTCCTGAATTTAATTTTGTATCTAACAAAATGCAATGCAAACTACCAGTTCATGCATTTCGAAACTATTATCTGGAAATATTTTAATTCATAAATGTTTAATGAATTTTTTAATCTTATATTTTCTTAATTTAAAAATATTTCAAGTTCTTTGGTGATATTTTTTGTACCATATGGTATATTGTACAACGGTGTGGATTCAACAGGCCGAGATTTCAATGATTATTCATTGTTGGCATTTACATGCTTTACATCATTGATCATCGTTGTTACGGGTCAAATTGCCTTTGATACAAGTTATTGGACTATTTTTAATCACATTGTTATTTGGGGCTCACTGATATTCTACTTTTGTCTTAGCTATATTTTACACGAAGGTTCGTCACTCTTCCATAATACTTCCACACATTTTTGTAACTCTCTAAAAATATTGAAAAATATAAATGAAAAATATAAATTAAAATATAAAAAATATATATAAAAATATAAAAAATATAAAATTTATATAATTTATATAAATATAAATATATAAAAAAAATATAAAAATATAAATGAATAATACTTAGCGCGTTGCAGGCAGTTCCGAAAAAGAACTTACTTTGTTGTTTTTTCTTTGCCTTTAAAAAATTTTTTGCTGTTTTTTCTTTGCCTTTAAAAAATTTTGAAAAAGTATTCACACGTAAACTAAGCCAAAAGGACATGAATATTTATTTTTTTGAGGTTCTACTCAAATTGTTTCCAAATCCTAATGAAATTCCTTCCTTTCTACCTTCACTTTCTTTTGAATCGAAATTATCAGTAAATTGATTGTTGGAAAATTTCGCAATAACTTGCTTGATAACACATTCAAATTTTTTTAGCTTTACCCGTATGGTTAGTTTCAAAATTTCAATCAGCTCAATCATATGGTGTAATGCAGCGAGCCTTTACATCACTACAGTTTTGGCTTTCTCTTCTAATGGTATCCGTTATTTTGCTCCTACCGGTTTTGCTTAATCGATTCTTCTGGTTGAATACGCATCCCACATATGCTGATCGTCTTCGAATGCAACGGAAGCTTCCTTCTGTGGAAAAGTCATCATCATCAGTAACGACGTATGCAAACCTTTATTATATTTGATATAAATTTCTATACATTGATAAACTGATAAACTTTACGTGTTTAATTGCTTATATTCTTTGTTATGTTACAGGAAAATACCGCTTTCGACAACTAATCGAAGTTATCGAGCTTTATCACGTTCAGGATATGCATTTTCTCATCAACAAGGTTTCGGTGATTTAATTATTAAAGGAGAATTGTTCAAACAGGTGGAGGAAATAAATTCTGGAGGGTTTGTTGTCAATCAGTTATTTCGAAGCGAAACTAAACTTATTTAATGAAATCGCACAAGTAGAATTTTTTTGAAGTAAAAATCTAAAATTTCAGTTCGGTGCAGAAAACTGTTTCACCTATCCGACAGTTAGCAGAAAAAGGAACAACAGCTGTGCTTATGCCAATAACATTTTTGTCACAAAGAAATAACAAAGTTAATATTCGCTTTAACTTTCTGTTAAATTTTATCTATCCTCATCCGAAACAACCAAGCAGAATTTTAACCGAACTAATAGAGGGAATTCAAAAACGATAATCTAAGTTGAAACCAGAAAAATTCAAAGGTGAAAGAACTAAACCAGGTTAAAGAATTATAATAAAGATTGGAAAATTTAGGTAGCACCTCTAGAACAAATTAAAGAAGAGCCGAGGCAAATGGAACTGCCCAAAACTTCCGAGGGACGAGATAATCATGAAGATATCGATATGCCTAAATCATCACAGTTTTTACATAAGATCGTCGTTAACGACGAGAAAGAACTCTTTTTCAAGGATGTCGTAAGTGTTTTCTCAATCAAAATTGGTGGCAACAACCTGAATTACAGATAGCCAGGAGAGAGATGGAGAAAGAAAATTAAAAAGAAACATTGCAGGATAATGCAGCTTGCATAAATGGAAAAATTTTACCGGAACAACAACAGTCATCTGATGTAGTTTTGGGATCGGTAAATCGGACTGCACAAATTACTCCTTCACCACATGCCACTACAGTGTGTGAAACATCCCTGGAACCTCTCAAAGCTGCAAGATATCAGAATTTGCCTGGACGGATTTTAAACCCTTCAAGTGCCTCCGTTGATTTTGTAGGAGCTAATTCAGCTAAACATAAATCATTGAATGAAACAAGACTGTAAAACCACCAAAGCCAATAAATCCAAAAATATTATTAGTCAATCGGTATACATTATACATTACTGGAACGTTCACATCTAGTCTTTTTTTTGAGTTTTGTTTTTCACGTCATGTTCATAAGAACTTTGTCTGTTTCTCGTTACGAGGTCGACATATTTTTGGCATTTTTTAATTCACATTTACGGCACATATTTAATTCACTTACATATTTGGTTACATGCAGATCTCGAAGTAGTCATCTAAGAAAATTCCAGCTCATGGTTGCTAATGTGATGATCCGCTTGGAAAGATTATAATTTTTATTCTTTATTCTAATTCCAGAAACTAGCTTCCCAACAACTTACATCAAGATAGAATGTTAAGTGGTTTCACCCCTCAGATAAATTTCACAAAGGGAAGCATCCTTTTATGAAATTCATCTGATCTGCAATTCTTTCCTTCATTGCTTTCCCTATAAAATTTCTGAAAACCCAGTTTATAATATATATATAT